>JAJPUD010006610.1:62606-82511 GCA_023553655.1 Myrmecobius fasciatus | reverse complement strand
TTTAATATTGTCTTAGAAATGTTAGCTTTGGCAGTAAGAGAAGAAAAAGAGATTAAAGGAATTAGAGTAGGTCATGAAGAAACCAAATTATCACTCTGCAGATGACATGATGGTATACTTAGAGAACCCTAGAAACTGGACTACAAAATTACTAGAAACAATTCACAACTTTAGCAAAGTTGCAGGATACAAAAGAAATTCACATAAATCATCAGGATTTTTATATATTACCAATAAAGTTCAGCAGCAAGAGATACAAAAAGAAATTCCATTCCAAATTACGGATGATAGTATAAAATATTTGGGAATCTATCTGCCAAGGAAAAGTCAGGAACTATATGAACTAAACTATAAAACACTCTCCACACAAATAAAATCAGACCTAGTCAATTGGAAAAACATAAAATGCTCATGGGTAGGCTGAGCGAATATAATAAAAATGACAATACTACCCAAACTAATTTACTTATTTAGTGCCATACAAATCAAACTCCCAAGAAATTATCTTACAGATCTAGAAAAAATAGTAGCAAAATTCATTTGGAAGAACAAAAGGTCAAGAGTTTCAAGGGAATTAAGGGGAAAAAAAGGCTGATGATTGTGAACTTGCTATACCAGATCTAAAACTATATTATAAAGCAGTCATCAAAACCATTTGGTACTGGCTAAGAAATAGAGTAGTCGATCAGTGGCATAGGATAGAATTACTGGACAAACTAGGCAATAACTATAGCAACTTGGTCTTTGATAAACCCAAAGACCCCAGATTCTGGGATAAGTACTCACTATTTGACAAAAACTGCTGGGAAAATTGGAAATTATTGTGGAAGAAATTAGGGCTTGACCCACATCTAACACCACATACCAAGATAAGATCTAAATGAGTTCATGATCTGGATACAAAGAGTGATATTATAAGTAAATTAGAGGAATGTAGTATAGTTTACCTCTCAGACCTATGGAGATGGAATAAATTTATGTCCAAAGAAGAACTGGAACTCTTAATTGAACACCAGATAGATAACTTTGACTATATTAAGTTAAAAAGTTTTTGTACAAACAAAACCAATGCAGTCAAGATTAGGAGGGAAGCAATAAATTGGGAAATCATCTTTGCATTTAAGGGTCCTGATAAAGGTCTCATCTCTAAAATATATAGAGAATTGTCTCATATTTATAAGAATTCATGCCATTCTCCAATCGATAAATGGTCAAAGGATATTAACAGACAATTTTCAGAGGATGAAATTAAAACTATTTGTAGTCATATGAAGAGGTGCTCCAAATCACTATTGATCAGAGAAATGCAAATTAAGACATCCCTGAGGTACCACTACACACTTCTCAGATTGGCTAAAATGACAGGAAAAGATAATGATGGATGTTGGAGGGGATGTGGGAAGGCTGAGACACTGATGCATTGTTGGTGGAGCTGTGAACGGATCCAGCCATTCTGGAGAGCAATTTGGAACTATGCTCAAAAAGTTATCAAACTGTGCATACCCTTTGACCCAGCAGCATTTCTATTGGGCTTATATCCCAAAGAAATCATAAAGGAAGGAAAGGGCCCCACATGTTCAAGGATGTTTGTGGCAGCCCTTTTTGTAGTGGCTAGAAACTGTAAACTGAATGGATGCCCATCAATTGGAGAATGGCTGAGTAAATTATGGTATATGAATATTATGGAATATTATTGTTCTGTAAGAAAAGACCAGCAGGACGATTTCAGAGAGGCCTGGAGAGACTTGCATGAACTGATGCTGAGTGAAATGAGCAGAACCAGGAGATCATTATACATGGCAACAAAAAGACTATATGACGATCAATTCTGATGGACATGGCTCTCTTCAACAATGAAATGTTGAAATGTTGAAAAAAAATAATATCTATTAAATATAGAACTTTAAGGTTTATAAAACTCTGTGAATATTATGTCATTTTTTCCTCATAATTACCCAGGAAGGTAAGTGCTATCATTATCCCCATTTTACAAATGAGGAAAATGAGGCAGACTGAGATTATCCATGATTTATCCAGGGTCACATAGCTAATAAGTGCCCAAGACTGAAATTAAATTAATCTTTCCACTTCCAATTGTTCACTGAAGAAAGCCATATACACCCAGAGAGGGGGATATGAAATGTGACTACAACATAACATTTTCATGCTCTTTATTGATGTTTGCTTGCATTGTGTTTCCTTTATCTGATTTTTCTTTCCTGTAGATACGATTTTTCTTGCACAACAATGATAAGTGTGGAAATATGTATACATATATTCGATTTGTCAAGTATTTTAACATAATTAACATGTAGTGGATATCCTGCCATGTAGGGGAGGGGTAGGGAGTAGGGGGGAAAATTTGTAATAGAAAGCTTTATAAGGGTTAATGTTGAAGAATTACCCATACATGTTTTGCAAATAAAAAATAAATAAACTATTTAAAAAAACAGGAGGATTTGGAATATGATATTCTGAAAGGGAAAGAGTTAGTATTACAACTAAGAGTAACCTACCCAGCAAAACTGAGTATAGTCCTTCAAGATGGAAAAGGGTTATAACACCATATGTACTCTTTTGATCAAGCAATAACACTACTAGGTCTGTATCCCAAAGTCATGAAAAAAGAAAAAGGACATATCAGTACAAAAAAAATATCTATAGCAGTTATTTTAGTGATGGCAAAGCATTGGAAATTGAGTGGATGTCCATCAATTAGGAAATGGCTCAACAAGTTGTTTATAATTGTGATGGAATACCACTGTACTTTAAGAAATGAGGATCAGTTTTCTTATGGTTTTTCCCTTTTGTTCTGATTTTTCTTTCATAACATGACTAATATTGAAATATGTTTAAAATAATTGTACCTATATAACCTTATCAAATTGATTGCTGTCTTGGGGAGGGAAAAAGTAAGAGTCTCCCATAGTTCTTCTGTTCTCTAGGCTAACAATCCTCAGTTCCTTCAACTGAGTATGAGGATGGCATCCACACAAGCCCCTTCACTATCCTCATCCATTATTACTATGGGCACTCTCCAGTTTATCATCATCCTCTCTCAAATGTAGTGATTGTTACTTAATATCATATTCCAAATGTGATTTGACCACAGATCTGACCACTTTCAGTAGATGAAGATCACAGACGCAGAAAAACTTCTGCCTCTACATTCCTTTTTTTAATATTTTTATTAAAGCTTTTTATTTGCAAAACATACATATGGGTAATTTTTCAACATTGACCCTTACAAAGCTTTCCGTTACAAATTTTTCCCCTCTAGTCCCCTACTTCTACATTCCTGTATCCTCTCTTCATGAAATCTGAGATTATTCCATTAGCTTTTTTAGCCACTGTTTTATTCTGATGACTCATTCTGAGTAGGCTTGTCCACTTTAGTTACAGTTGACAGAGTGTTAAGAAATATTTCACTGTTGGAGACTAGAAATCCACAAGGTCAAATATAACCTGTTGAGGAGAGAAAAATTCATTCTAGAAACTGGTTGTAGGGATTGATGCATCCAAGTCAACAGTTATTGTTGAAATGACTTGTTGTGGCAGTGGAGTAAAGACAGCATGGAAGTAAAGAGAAAAATTAAGACAATTCACCTCCATGTTGACATAAAAACTGGAAACAAGGGAAATTTATATGGTCTTTGAAATAATTTCCAAAGCATGTCAGATATCCTGTATGTGTATGTTCTATGTGGTCCATACATAATGCACTAGTTATGGCATAATTATAGTGGATAGAATGCTGATACAAAGAGTCAGAAAGACCTCAATTCAAATCCTCCATTAGGCATTTTCAAGCTGTAGGACCTTAAACAAATCACCTCAGTTTCTTCATAAGTAAAATAAGGATGCTGGACTAGAAAATCTCTAAGGTTCTTTCTAACAATGACTCTCCAATGCCTCTATCTTTCTAGACTTTGAAGGGAGTATGAAGAAGTTTAAGAAAGCCAGATGGCTATAAAACCTTCTGAAAGCAGTAATTAGACAGTTTGAATGAGTGGGTACTCTACCTCCTTGCAACTCCCTCTCCCTGCAGGAGTTGGTAGGAAGTTCATACCCAATCTTTGACTTTTATTACTCATGTGATCTTGAACAAATTATTCCCATTCCTGTTTTTTCATCTATAAAACGTGGGTCTCTAAAGTTTTTCTATTTCCAAATCTATGGTTTCATGACTTCGGATCAAATATTGTTTCTGCAGCTTAATAATAATAATAATATCTATTAAATATAGAACTTTAAGGTTTATAAAACTCTGTGAATATTATGTCATTTTTTCCTCATAATTACCCAGGAAGGTAAGTGCTATCATTATCCCCATTTTACAAATGAGGAAAATGAGGCAGACTGAGATTATCCATGATTTATCCAGGGTCACATAGCTAATAAGTGCCCAAGACTGAAATTAAATTAATCTTTCTGATGACACCAACTGCCACCTATTAGTTGTTTGACCTTGTATGCAGTTTCTTTATCTAAAAATACTAGAAATTGATTAGGTGGCTTCTAAGGTTCCCCTGGCTTCTGATCCAATAATCTCAGCACACGGGTGGGTTTGTTGATTTGAAGAAAGCCACAGTCAGAGTTTTGTGAGTGAGAATTCATTCCTATAAAGTGCTCCCAATTGAAAGCTAAAACTACAATATATCAGGCCCACTTTAAGTACAGGGTCATCCATTATCTTGTGAGGGAAAGTCGAAAAGGGACATTGAACCTGTCACTCTCTAACCCTTTAAATGTTAGAGAAACACAAGTTATTGTGTTCCAAATTTCTAAGGAAAACCCAGTGATTTTACAAACAAATGAAAAGTGACATACCAAGTTTGTGACTTTCTTGAAAATCTCTTAGCTCAACAAATCCTAACTAACTTTTTTGTTGTTTTATGAATCTCTTTTAATATAATAAATGTATTGTGAATCTCTGGGGTGATTTAATATCCTATTTATTATATTCTTTACAATAATTAATTTTGTAAGACATCATTAAAGAATCTTTAACTTGAATCCCTTGGACCATTACCTCATACCCCTAAGGAGTTAAAGAACTATAAAATATACCCATTGTCTTGGATTAACAGGATAGCAAAGTTAGAAGATCCCTTAGAACCTGACTGCCCTTGACTGAGAATTCTCTATAATAATAATCAATGACTTTTAAAAGCTTGTCACAACCTTATGAGGTTAAAAAAAAACCTTACAGGACTTATCATCCCCATATGAGGAGACTAAGCCTGGTGGAAGATGAAAAACTTGGCAAGGGTCACACAAGCAAATATCTGAAGTGAGATTTGAACCCAGGCCTTTTGTATTCAAATCCTAGGCTAACATGATGATGATGATGATGATGATGATGATGATGATGATGATTAATAAGCATTTATGTAGTATTTTGAGGTTTACAAAATACTTTCCATATGTTATCTTATTTGAGCCTTACAACAACCCCATTAGGTAGTTGCTATTATTATCCTATTTTGCTTATGAAGAAACAAAGGCTGAGAAAATTTAAATGACTTGATCAAAGTCACAGAAGGATGAAGCCTCTCAGACAGGATTTGAATTCATGTCTTCCTAACTTAAAGTCCAAAACTCTCTCCACTATACCACCTAATTGCCGCAACTGAATAGTGCATGTTCTCTTTTGATATCCCCAGTGCACATTAATCTAGCCTTCACTTGAAGACCTCTCATTAGATTAGAAATTTGCTCATTTCTGAGGCATCCCATTCCACTTTGGGGCAACTTGGTCAGTAATTTCTTCCTGATATCCAGCCTAAGTCTGCCTCTTGGCAACATCCTCTCTTTGCTTCTGATTCTGCCCTCAAAGGCTAAGCTAATTCCCTTCTCCATATAGCAGCCCTTCAAAATATTTAAAACCATCTATTTATTATGTTCTTCCTGAATCTTTTCTTCTCCAGGCTAATCACTACCTTTTTATTTTATCCCTCTTCTACTTAATAATATTTCCCCAAATACATGTAAAAATAGTTTTCAACATTCACTTATTAAGATTTTGAGTTCCAAATTTTTCTCCCTCCCTCCTCTTCTCCTTCCCCAAGACAGCAAGCAATGATTTAGGTTATACATGAACAATCATATTAATCATATTTCTACATTAGTCATGTTATGAAAGAATCCAAACAAAGTCTATTTATTTTAATTAGTGCTCATATAGCGTGTGTGACCCAGTGGAGAGAGTGCTGGGTCTGGAGTCATAAAGAGCTGATTTCAAATCTTATCTCATTCACTAATTGTGCGACCATTGGCCTAAACTGAATTTGAAAATAATTTAGGGATCCTAAGAGGTCAAAGTGAGGAGATTCCAGTTACAAAGAGTAGTCAATGAAGAGACATGGATTTGAGGGGATAGAGCATGATGTGAACAGAACTGGCCACCACAAGTTAAGTAAGACTGGTAATTTAAAAACCATTCAGAGAAGCATTATCAAAATAATAAAGGAACACAAGCAGATTTGTTGAAGAAACTGAGAAAAGTGAACTAAAGATGGCAAAATAGGGCAAATGGTAGCCATTCTCAAGTTTAAGATCTGTCAAATGGGGGAAAAAATCGTCAGATTTTTTTATGCTTGGCCCCAAGAGGTGAAACTAAAAACAATGGGTTGGATCAGAGAGTTATGAATAGAGGCTTAATGTAAGGGAAGATGTCCTAATGAATAGAGCTATCTATAAGAGAAATAAGTGCCCTTTGGGAATAGGTATTCCGGTGAGGTATAATCCTCATTGGAGACCTTTAAGAGAGGGATAGAGCAAGTATTTATTAAGCATTTATTTATTAAGCATCTATGTGTCACGTTTATAGTTATCTCATTTGATTCCCACAACAATACTGGGAGGTAAACCTTGTTATTATCCTCATTTATAGTTGAAAAAGCCAAGGCAGGCAGAGTTTATGTAATTTCCCCAGGATCACACCACTAGTGAATGCATGAAGTGAGATCTGAACACAGATTTTTCAGGCCTAATACTCTATCCCTGGACTATAGCTTTCCAGTTCTATGATTCTGATTCTGTAAAAACTATTAATGTCTTCAGTTAGACAGAGAAATTCTGTGCATTTCACTATGAATACTGTCTTCATTTTGCCTTTGATAGCATTTGATAGCAGGAACAAAGGATATTTGTGTTTTTGGACTTGGGTTTATTGCATACTGGCTTTGAGGTAGATCATGGCTATGTTTCTATAATGTCCAGATATTTGGATGTATGGGAACATTCTGCATAAGTGACTTTATTATTTATTAAGAACTAACTATGGGTGCTCTCACGATCCTTTCCTCACCATCCTATCCTATCCTCTATGTAATATATGAAAAGCATGCTAAATACAGATTCATTGAACTTGGGTTCAAATCCCAGCTCCTCCACTCATGTGGAGGTTACCCATATGACCTTAGGTAAGTTATTTAAAATTTTCTGGGCCTCTGTTTTCTTAGCTGGGAAAGGAAGAGTCTGTAAGATGCTCCCTAACACCCATTCCAATTCTAAATTTATAATCTTAACCTTGAGTTTATGTTTGGTGGTAAGAAAAATAAAAGGATGGATGGATAAAAAAGAATATATTAGGCACTTAATAGGTACACCTACAAAAAAAGCAAAACAGTTCTTTTTTTTCCCTGAGGCAATTGGGGTTAAGTGACTTGCTCAGGGTGTCACAGCTAGGAAGTATTAAATGTCTGAGACAAGATTTGAACTCAGATCCTCCTCCTTACTTCAGGACTGGTGCTAGCAAAACAGTTCTTAATGAACCTGCATTCCTTTTTTTAATTCTTTTTTTTCTTTATTAAAGCTTTTTATTTGCAAACATATGTATGGGTAATTCTTCAACACTGACCCTTACAAAACTTTCTCTTACAAATTTTTCCCCCCTAGTCCCCACCCCTCCCCCAGATGGCAGGAAATCCACTACATGTTAATTATGTTAAAATACTTGACAAATCGAATATATGTATACATATTTCCACACTTATTTTGATGAACCTGTATTCTTATAGAAGAATATAAAGAGGAATAGTATCCAAGGAAGTGTGATTTAGTCTGAAAGACATAGAAGTGATAAGTCAAGCCATAGTATAATTTATTATGTTTTTTCCAGATATTATAGTGATGATTTCCCAGAATTCTCAGAGCAAGAGGTAGAAAGCTAGGGATCAAGGGAGGAAGATCTAGTGGGTAGAGCAAGACAACAAGGCATGAATCTAGTTAAAGAAACTCATGGTGAGTCTGGGAACTCCCTGGATATGTTGAATTCTCAACACTCTCGACCACAGAGCTCCAAGGAGGATGCTAGATCTGAAAAATAATTAAAAGATTATCTTGAAGCTCAAGTATCTTGTTTGGCACTATTTGGACATGTCTATGTGGAGTCAGTCCCATGATCCTTCCTCTGCTAGGACATCAAAAGATTAGTTTGAGAATGTTCTAATTGTCCCCAAAAAGCCTGACCTCAAATGGATCAATTTTCCATTACCTTTCTTATCGCTTTCTTCCAAATTTACAATTTCAGTTGATCATAGTCCTTGTCTAGGGCATTGAGAGTTTTTCCATTACCTTTCTTATATCTTTCTTCAAATTTACAATTTCAGTTGATCATAGTCCTTGTTTAGGGCATTGAGAGTTTAAGTGATTTGTCCCAGGTCATACAGACTTTATATGTTAGTGGTCATCCTGACTCTGTTTGAGGTCATCTGTCTGTCCATGCTGCCACAAGCAATGCTCTAGGACTACAAACTGCTGAACGGTTACTGATCCACATTGACAGAAAGAGCTGCTTCATGGGCAAGCATCCTACACTAATAAACTCACAGTTCTGGGGAAAATAAACAAATAGTCTATAGGAAAAAGAATGTATCACTCTTTAAACCTGTGGTATGAATCAAAGTTTCCTCTTTTCAAAGAGAGGAGTTGGAAGTCTAGTTTTGGAATTCTAGGATCTATCAGATGAGTCCATGTTCTCCCTTCATTCAAATAATTTTTTTTAAATCACAAAATCTCAAAATTAAAAGTCATCTCAGAGACCATCTCTAATCTAACCTGTACAAAAACAAGTCTATTAGTTTGTTTTTGAATCTCAAAAAAAATAAAATAAAATAAAACCAGTCACATATTCTTAATCTAACCATGGAGTTTAATCTCACATAAATCATTCTCACAATCCTTGCACACACAAAGAGGATACAAAGAGACGTGGACTTTGTTCGCTGCTATCCTTGAGTCCCAATCTTATTCTCATTCTGAGAAGTCATATGTAACATTGAATTACAACCTATAAAATCAGTTCTGTCTAGTCAATTCAGAGTAACCCACAGCAGTTAAGACTAATGCTGGGTTTTTTGAGGGGTCTTGCTGAGGTTAAATGACTTGCTCCGAGTCATATGCTAGGAAGTGTTAAGTGTCTGAGACCAGATTTGAACTCAGGTCCTCCTGACTTCAGGGCTGGTGCTCTATCACTGCACCAGCTAGCTGTTCCAGGACTAATGCTGTTTTATTATGTTCAGAAGGACAAAGCCACCTGACTAGGTCAGCAGACAGGAAACTTTTGTTGTTTTAAACAAATTTTGCTGCTACTTTTTGTTTTAATATCACCAACATTTCATCATATATCTCACCCCTCCAAATCTCAAATACCCAGTTTTTATAACAAAAAAAGAAGAAGAGAAGGAAAAGGGAGGAGAGAAGAGGGCCCAAATACCCAGTTTTTATAACAAAAAAAAAGAAGAGAAGGAAAAGGGAGGAGAGAGGAGCGGTTAAGGGGAAAATGGAACTCAGCAAAACTAACATTTTTCATCAAAAAACCTGTCATAATTTCTAGTATTTCATAAGCCTATTCCCCTGTCTCAACAAAGACAAGAGGAAGATGTTCAAGCACATTTTAATACTCCAGTTATGACTGTCCAATTAGGAATGATAAACACAGGAATTGGTAGAACTCCTTTGATGTCAGGGAATGAACTCACGATTTTATCAGGGATCAGTGATCACTGGTTGTTTCTATTTTTATGTTCTCTTTTCCCACCCCTAGGTGAGGGGTCCTAATCTAACTAGACTGAACCTTGAGAATAACCTCTCCAAACTTCCTATCAAATAATTATCCAGCCTTTCTTTGAAGATTCCATTAAGGGCTCTCATTTCTTTCTTCCTTTCTTTCTTCTTTCTATTCTCCCTTTTCTTTTATTTCTTTCCTTCCTCTCCTTGATCACTTCTTTCTTCCACAATGAATTATTAAATTATGAAGTAATACTTAGCTTGAGCACGTATAGAGGGTTTTATTCTATACCTGAGAAGACTGATTAGATTTAGTCCTATGCTCTAGTCTGTGAAGAACTCTAGTTTCATAAGAAAATGTATTAGAATAAATGCAACATTTTTGACTTAGGTTCAAAACCAAAACTTAACCAGTATACATCATTTGACATTCAAAGTCCTTCACAACCTGGCTCTGGTCTACATCTCTAGGATTTCAGTGTTACACATTATTTTCCCACATCCTGCTCAAACCAGCCCAAATGCTATTTCTTCCCTGTGTATAATATTCTATGTCCCATATCAGATCCACTTATCCATGCCAAATAGATCCTTTATTTAACCTCTTTCCCAGTCTTCAACTTTACATCTTCAACTGCCTTTTAGACAGCTCAAAACAGGTTTTAAAACTAAACATTTAAACCAAACATTTTAAACTAAAGGTATCCAAAATTGAACTGATCATTTTCCCTCTCCCAAACCCTCCCCTCTTCATTGAGCAAGTTGGATCCCTCAAAATAATGTGAATCTTTCAATGACCAAGAATTGATTGAGTAACTGCTATGTATGGACCCATTATGCTGAGTGATGGGGATGCAAATCTAAAAAAAAAAAAAAAAAAAGACTAGCCTTTGTCCTCAAAGAGTTAATAAGGATCAGTCGCAGTAAATGGGATTGTTTAGCCTGGAAAATAGAAGCCTTGGGGGCAACATTATAGTTGGATATTTAGCTGTGTAAAGACTTTAGAATAGCATGTATTTGAAGGGGTGTCACTTGGAAAGAGAAGGAGGCTTATTCTGCCTGAGTTTTTCAGACAGAATTAGGAAAATAAATAGATGGTGCAAGAAATAAGATTTAGCCTTGATGTCAGATAAAACATCCTATCCATTATTACTGCCCGTAAGAGGAATGGATAGCTTTTGGAAATAGTGGGAGCTTTTCCCAGCTCCATTACTGGTTACTTTTAAGCAGAGGTTATCTAACCATTTGTAAGGGATGCCTTCAAAAAATGTTTCTTGCTCAAGAACAACTGGGACTGGATAGCCTTTGACTCTCTTTCAGTTCTGAGATTCAGTGATTCTTTGATCCCACAGGGCCGAGTAGAGGCTTTCTGTTGAATTATAGCATAGGGTAGCAAAAAAAATTTTCAAACTTCAAACTTTTTTTCCTTTCTCCCCCTAAATGGCTACATAGGGTGAGGGGAGGTTGGGGCCAGGCCCACTTCCTTGAGTCACTCCAAAGTCATGCAGGTTCTTGAAATGGATTTTTAAAAGTGGTCCCCAGGAGCAAGAAAGGCATTAAACTACCAGGTTATACCAAGGCTGCAGTGGGACAGGGCTGGCTAGAAGAGAAGGCTTCAGGAGGAAGTTTCATTTTCACTGATCTAGATGACAGATTTAAGCTCCAAAAAGATCTGGACAGGCTAAAACACCACACAATGAGAAACATACTAGAAGAGAGGATTTTTCAAAGACTTCAGCAGACCCACAGCTAAACACCCTTGAAACAAAGGTAGATATCAAAGCTAGGGCAGATCTGTACTCAAACATATTTCCCTTCCTACTAAGTAACCCTGGATGCCAGAGGTGGAAAACTCTAAGAAAACAAATGTAAAATCGGCCTTCTACAAGGGAAAAGTCAGGTTGGACTGGAATGGGAGTAGGGGAAGTATGTGAAGGACTATCACATGGAAAAGGGATTAATGTTGTTCTTTTTGGCCCCATAGGGTGGAACTAATCACATAGGACTATAAACTTAGACCTAATGGGGACTCTAAAAGGCATAAGCCCCTTCATTTAACAAATAAAAAAACTGAGCTCCAGAAAAGTTAAGTAGCTTTGCTTCAGATCACATTGAAAGTGCCTGAAACAGTGTTAAGTCTTCCTGAACCCATGTCCATAATATCTCTCAAATACTGCTTCTAGCTGGTAAAAGTTGCAAAGGAGCAAACATAGGCTTGATGTAAAAAAAAATGCTTCCTAACAATGAAAATTACTTAATAATAAAAATAATAATAATAAATATATGTAATATATAATAAATATAAAAATAACAACAGCAACAGCCAGCATTTATATAGTACCTACTATGTATTGAGCACTGTAATAAATGTTTCACAAGTATTATCTCATTACATCCTCACCATAAGCTTTGGTATTATTATCCCTATTTTACAGTTGAGTAAACTGAGGCAGGCAGGAGTTAAGTGACTTGCCCAGGGTCACATAGTCTGAGGCCAAATTTGAACTCAGGTCTTCCTGATTTCAGACCTGGCGTTCCATACTTTATACAACTTAATTGCCTCTATTTAAAACAGAATGGGGGCAGCTAGATGGCTCTGTGGATAGAGCACCAGCCCTGAATTCGGGAGGACCTGAGTTCAAATGTGATCTCAGACACTTAACACTTCCTAGCTGTGTGACCCTAAGCCAGTCACTTAACCCCAATTGCCTCAGCAAATAAATAAATAAATGAAGGAATGAATGAATAATGGAACTAAAATAAAATAAAACAGAATGGAATACCGGAAGATGTAGTGATTTGCTCATACACACTTACCTCCATTATAATTTTTTAAGCAGAGGCCAATTGTTCATTTGTCAGACTATTGTAGAGGAGATCTCACCTCAAAGTTTATAGTTAAGACATGAGACTTCCGAGACCCTTTCCTCCTCTGAAACAGTCTTCCTACATCAAGGAATGATGAGTGCCAAAAGTCAACAATGCTTGGCTTTGGATTACATGAGCTAAACTGATGGCTAAACTACAACTCTCTCTGTGCAAGAGCATTCCAACTTAATTAAACATGAATGATCCAGATAGAAAACCAGGAATCTGGGTCCATTATTTGGGTGCCAAATAAGCCATTTGCCTGATTATGTTTTCACAGAGATGATTTTGTTTTTTTACATCTTGGCTGAATACCAGTTGACCCAGGATTTCCCTTTCAGTGCTAAAATTTGCTTCTAACACCAACTCCCCTGACTCCACTGAACTGTGGCAGGGGCCAGATGAGATAATGGATGGATGTGAACATGGTTTTTAAATGTGAGAGGGTAATATTGTTGTTCCTTTTAGTACTATAGAGAAGCAATTGGAGAGCTGGTCACAAAGCCAGGAAGACTTCATCTTAAGTCTTGTCTCTGGTACTTACAGGGCAGTTAAGTGGTACAACGGACAGAGCATTTGGGAAAGATCAGATTCAAACTCAGGCATAGAATTTACTAGTTGTGTGACCGTAGGCAAGTCCCTTAATCTGTTTGCCTCAGTTTCCTCATCTGTAAAATGAGTTGGAGAAGGAAATAGAAGGAAATGGCAAACTGCTCCAATATCTCTGACAAGAAAATCCCAAATGGATACGACTGAAAAAAAGTCTCAGCAACAATTGGCACATATTGATTGTGTGACTTTGAGCAAATCGCTTAAGATCTTGAATGCTGAGGCAAATCTCTGATACCATCAGTTTCCAAGAAGATTCTGACCTTCTTTGATGGAGAGTTTCCTCAACACAAACTCCCAATATCAGTGAGATCACAGGTCTAATTCTTATCAATCATCATCAACAGTAACTCATTACTACTAATCATCATGACTATTGCTATTGTCATTATCATGATTACTGTTCTTGTTATTATCATCATTAATCATTATTGTTATTATCATGATCATTTCTTTTGTTATTATCATGATGTTGATCCTCTGCTGTCTCATTCTGATATGATAACAACCCTGATTCTTGAAAACTAGACTGGCTGAGGACTCATTCTTTTAAGTCCTACCATGCTGGAAAGGGTTCCAATTCAGACGCAATGACAGACTTGTTGTTATGTTCCCTCAGGACAAACCTAGCTCAAGTAGGAGGCATTCCTCATGATTGGGTGCAGAGTGATGAACTTTTCAGAAGCAGCCAAAGAATCTGTCCACAGAGGGATTGTGATCTGCATCAGTGAAGGAACTGGCCACAATGAAAAATCATGAATCCTTAGAGTATTGAAGTATATACCACAATTGGAGGGGGAGGGCAGAGAAAGGTGTTGTTCAATTGTTTTTCAGTTATATCCAGCTTTTTCTGACCCCATTTGGGGTTTTCTTGGCAAAGATACTGGAGTGGTTTGCCATTTTCTTCACCAGCTTTTTTTATACTGAAGGAACTGAAGCAGAGAGAGTAAAATGACTTGCCCGGAGTCACACCTCTAGTAAGTGTCTGAGGCCAGATTTGAACTAAAATAAGTCTTTCTGACTCCAGACCCTGCACTCTACCATTTGCACCATTTTTCTACTCTTGAAGATTGGAAAAAGTTCAATCTTGAAGAATCTCAATAATGGCTTACCCCTTTGTGTCGAGAGTCACCCTTTCCAGGGAGGGAGGGGGATGTCTTTCTCAATCCCTCACAAAACATCCAAATTTTGCCCCTCCATCTCCCATGTTAATCCCCTGCCAATATTTTGATCACCTTGAAGGCAGCTACTGTTTCACATAATGTATTTGTATTCCCAGTATCCAGCTTAAAAAAAACTTAGATGTTATTGATTGATGATAGGAGGAGGTGGGTTCTTAGGCACATCTGCTGCTTTTCCATTTTCAATATCACAAGCAGTAAGACTCTAAGGACTGGCCAGCAAAGCCCCAGCTTTACAAGTATGAGATGAGAGCATGAATTTCCAGAAAAGGATCTCGAGAGAATTTGAGGCTTCGAGTGTGGACAGGACTAAAGCAAGCACAACCTACTACCTCTCTACAGAGATGTTCCCCAAAGTCAGATATTTGGGGGCAGCCACACTCCCCCATCACCCATCACCATTCCTCAGCTCTTTTCTATGTACTTTTCTACTGTACTTCTACTATTCTCTTCAAGTTCACCAACAATTCCCTAATTAGCAAATATAAATAAGGTTTTTTGCTCAAGCTGCTGCCTCCTTGTCCTGGCTATAACATGTGACAAGTCTCCAGAGGCATATTCAGATCAAAACTGTTATGGGGACATTGGAAAAAGAGGTAGCAATGTAGCCCCCCCCCCATGGCTCCGATCAACAACTCTGTCACTTTTCAATCCCACATACACATTCCTGATCATTGTTCTCCTATATGGTGTGGCTTCCCCATTAGAACATAAGTTCCTTGAACACAGGGACTATCTCTGCTTTTGTATTCCCAGGAATGGGCACAAAGTAATGGTTTAATAAATGTTTAATAAATCTCTGTGTGTGTCTCTGTCTGTCTCTGAATCTCTTTCTGTCTCTCTCTCTGTCTCTCTGTCTCTGTCTCTGTTTCTGTCTGTCTCTGTCTCTGTCTCTTTCTCTGTTTATTTCTGTCTCTGTCTCTGTCTGTCTCTGTGTCTCTCTGCCTCTCTCTATTTATCTATCTCTGTCTCTCTGTCTCTGTCTGTCTATCTCTCTGTCTCTGTCTCTCTTTCTGTCTCTGTCTCTGTCTCTCTCTCTCCCCCCCTTACCAACCCTGAAACAAATACCTCTACACACCCAGGAGGACCTTTCTCACTATCTGAACAACTATGACATTACATAAAAAGAATATCTCCTAATTAAATGAATTTTTCATTTTTCCTCTGAAAGTTTTGACAATGTAGACAAAGTCATGGGGCAATGAGCCTCTGGTTTCCTTCACTCCATGGTCCCAAAGTTTTAGGCATAAAACTTTCTATGAGCTCCATAGTAGCACTTGATTAATAAAGCAATCAGACATTCTGCATCTGATATTCATTCCCCTATTTCCTGCTTCCCATACTTTATGCAGAGGAATTGATCACTGAAGGTAGCTTAGGTAAACACTGTTCATTATCCTAATTAGTCTTTCCTGCTGTGTGGGGAACTCATTTGGCTTGAATAGATGGTCTAGGTGGGAAAACCAACGGTATCACTGTTTGTAATGTGTTTTTAATGTCCTTTCTAGGGAGGCATTCCCCTGCTCTTGGGATGAATGATAGATTTAGTCCCAAAGGCTGAGAATTAGGAAGAGTGGGTGGTTGAAAAGCCTGCATTTGATTTCTCTCTCATCAGCCCCAAAACAGAGCCCCAGGAATACATAATCAAAATGTTGCCCACTAGTCTTCAATCTCATGAGTCCTGCAAGTCCCAATGTTCGCACTCACCTGTTCTTACTTCTTCCCTTCCCTTTCCTTCTCTGTCCCTTTCCCTTCCCTTCCCTTCTCTTCTCTTCCTTCTCTGTCTCCTTCCCTTCCCTGTCCCCTTCCTTTCTCTTCCCTTCCCTGCCCCCTTCCCTTCTCTTCTCTTTCCTTCCTTCTCTGTCCCTTTCTCTTCCTTTCCCTTCTCTTCCCTTCCTTATCTCTTTCCTTTCCCTTCCCTTCTTTTCCCTTCCTTCTCTGTCTCCTTCCCTTCCCTGTCCCCTTCCTTTCTCTTTCCTTCCCTGCACCCTTCTTTTCCCTTTTCTTCCCTTCCTTCTCTGTCTTCTTCCCTTCCCTGTCTCCTTCTTTTCCCTTCCTTTTCTTTCCTTTGCCTTCCCTTTCCCTTCCTTTTACTTCCCTTCCCCAGAAAGGCCATTATAGTATAACAGAAAAGCACTGGACTAGAAACTGAGAGCCTTCATGTCTGAATATTGGATCTAACACTTTCTAGTAGGGACAAGTACCTTGCCCTCTCTGAGCTTCAGTCGAAATCAGCTACTGAGCTCTGGGCCATTGCCAGTGGGTTTGACTTTTATCTTGCCACTGTACTTTGATGACTGGAAGAGTAAGTGAGGCTAATGATTTTGCTCAGATCTGCTTCTCTTGAATCCAATTCACATACAAGTCATGATTTAACCCTTGTGATGTCATTGGTCCTCTTCAAGAACAAAAGATGAATGACAACAACTCATCTATAAAATGGGGAGAGTAATTTTTACAGTTCCCCTGTCACTCAGAGTGGTCATGAAGAAAGCATTTTGTAAATATTAAAAAGAAATCTGATGATGAAACCTGTTATTCTCCTAACTGAGAGGTAGTGGACTCAAGACACAGAGCAGAACATATACCAGGTATCCACTAAGACTTTAGGGACACCATATATTTTTTAGACATGGTCAATGAAATTTTAAACAGCTAATTTATCCTGGATCTAAGATTTCAACAGTATATGAAATTACCATCAAAGGGGACAAATGGGTCAACAATTATCTGGCAAATTATGTTGTTGGAAGTTGCCTTGTCCATGTAACTCACAACTGAGAGGTTGCAACTTACATGAGTTCCAATGGTCCGTTTATATCAAAAGTGAGACTTGAACACTTCCTGACTTTGAGGCAGTTTCAATATCCACTATGCATTATGTTTCTCTAAAAGTCTTACAGAGATGTTGTTATTAGCCCTTAGACCAGGATAATAGACCCAAGAAGTGTCACAACAGCTAGGGAGTGGGACCCCAGGCTTTTCCAATACTGGAGGGGAAGGAGGAAAAAGATTCTCTCTCTGAGTGAGCCTTTGGAATCCTGAATTATGGATGTTTGTCAGGCTTTGGAGGAGGAAATCAACCACAAAGCATTTATTAATCACCTACTATTATTGATCACCATACTACTGAATGAAAGGTAACGTATTAAGCAATGAGGTTACAAAAACATAAATGAAACAATGCTTTCCTAGAGGAAATTAAATTGAGTGGGTGAGATAACAGATAGATAACATATAAATATAGGGTAATTGTAGGGAGGGGTGCTATAGCCACCTTAACCAAAGAGGCAAGTCACCTAATATTGAAGTTTAGCCTTTGGATAGGGGACCAACATTTTGCCCCAGGTTGCTGACATCCAAGAGCATCTCTCTTCCAGAGATTACCTCTCCATCCTGTGAAAGACTGTGCCATGCTATATAGTTCTTTTCCTTTGCCCCATTCAACTTCCTGAGAATGTTTTTTAAGCTTCAGTTTGTCGCAATCATTTGACAACCCCAAGGTCCCCTCCAGGTCACAAGGCAACAACCAGAGAAGAGGACTTATCTCTTGCCCACAACCAGTAATAAAAGAAAACAAGCATCCACGTGCTGGAAAAAGTAATTCTGGCTGCATTTTTTTTCATTTTGTATCTGGATATCAGATGTCATGGAGACACAGGCTAAGCAATTATCTCTATAACTTGAGCCAGAGGAAGTTCACGTCCATTTCTGACCCCTAATTCTAAGGCAGAGAGGATCTAACATGGCAGTAACTCCACAAGCTCAAGCCCCCAGACTGACGGGGCTGCTGGTGGCCACAACTGCTCTGTCTCTGATCCCTTGTCACTGTACAAAAAAATAAAACAAACCCAAAAAAAGTACAACAACAATAACCAAAAAAAACAAAGAAATAATAAAAAAAAAAACCCTGGTCTGAGAATCAGAAACAATCCCATCTCTGTTAATGATTTGTGACAATGTGTGACTTTGAACAAATACCACTCTCTCTTCCCTTTTCTATAATGATTTCCTCCCAATAATTTTATGAGATAAGCAGTATCATCCCCATTTTACAGATGAATAACCTGAGATTTAGAGAAAGAGATTTGTCCAAGATCACACAGCTAGGAAGTATCCAAACATGTAATAATAACTCAGTGACCAATTCAAATCAATTCACCACAATGTCCTAGTCCCTCACTGTCCCTGCTAAGCAGAGGTAGAACTAGGGATGGGCAGAGTAAGCAGCCACCTGCAGGACAAAAATCCAAAACTTTGAGATGTTATTTTTTTTAATGAGTGAGCCCTGTTTAAATGCCAGAAAACTTTGCTTTCTGTGATATGTTGTGGGCTTAGCAGAATGTCTAAGGTTTCTTGGCTTGCTTTATATATACTTGTTAATATGTTGTCTCCCTCATTAGATTGTAAGTTCCTTGAGGTTAAGGACTATCTTATGTCTCTTTGTATATCCCCAGCACTTAGTACAGTGCCTGGCACATAATAGGCTCTTAATAAATGTTAATCAATTGACTGATTAATATTATCCCTGAATTTTGAAGTGCATAAACATCCCAGGGACAGCTAGGCAATGCAGTGTATAGAATTCCAGACCTGAAATCAGAAAAAACAGAATTCAAATCCAGCCTCAGACATTTACTAACTGTGTGACCGTGGGCAAGTCATTTAACCTTGTTTGCCTTGTTTCTTAACCAAGGGTCTACAGACCCCTCAAAGAGTCCATGGATATATTTCAAGGGGTCTATGAATTTGGATGGGAAAATCACAATGTAGGTGTCATCTTTGATTCTCCACTCCCTCCATCCTATATCCATGCTGTTGCCAATGCATATCAATTCTACTTTTTCAACACCCCTTTTATACACCTCTTCTCTCCCCTGAAACTGCCATACTCTCGTGTAGACCCTCACCACCTTATACCTGGACTAGTGCCAAAGCTGCTGGGCTTCAGGGAGGGATCTGCCTGCCTAAGATCTCTCCCCGCTTCAGTTTCATCTTCCATTCACCCACTAAAGTAATTTCCCTAAAGCACAGGTCACACATGCACATCCTATTTAATAAACTCTATCATATTGAAGCACTAATTCACCAGTGGTTCTCTACCGCCTCCAGGATCAAATATAAAATAGTCTGTTTGATATTCAAAGCTCTACCATAACTTGATCTCTCTCTCTCTCTCTCTCTCTCTCTCTCACACACACACACACACACACACACACACACACACACACAC
>JAJPUD010006610.1:0-39003 GCA_023553655.1 Myrmecobius fasciatus | reverse complement strand
CATATACACCCAGAGAGAGGGATGCGAAATGTGGACCACAACATAACATTCTCATACTCCTTGATTGATGTTTGCTTACATTGTGTTTCCTTAATCTGATATATCTTTTGTGTAGATAAGATTTTTCTTGCACAACAATGATAAGTTTGGAAATATGTATACATATATTCGATTTGCCAATATTTTAACATAATTAACATGTAGTGGATATCCTGCCATCTAGGGGAGGGGTGGGGAGTTGGGGGGAAAAACTTGTAACAGAAAGCCATGTAAGGGTTATTGTTGAAAATTACCCACACATATGTTATGCAAAAAAAATTAAAAAAAAAAAAGAACAAAGGACAAATTGTAACCTGTGAGCAATACAAGTTAGCTCATTGGGACACAACTGGCTAGTTCCAGTTGGTCAGCACCCTTCCTTCCTTTCTTCCTTCCTCCTTTCCTTCCTTTTTTCCTTTCTTTCCTTCCTTCCTTCATTTCTTCCTCCCTCTTTTTCTTTCTCTTCCTCCTTCTCCCTTTCACTAACCTTGTTACTCTTAGATCAATGAAGTCCATGCATAGGATATCATATCCTTATCTATGGATACTCTGCTCAAAGAAATATAAATTTTGATTGCTGAAACCTCTCAAGATATTTTAGGGTTCCCTGATGTTCCTGATGTCATGGTCCTCTTCAAGAGCGAAGGACAAACAACAAATAACAATATTGTATTGCTAGAGTGATATATAGTCAACCCATCCAAGCCTATCCGGTCCTCCCTGCAGACCTTTCTTTCTCCATACCGTGCATACTCCATACAGTGCATGATCCACTGTACCACCTGAATGACTGGGTCTCCCACAGCAATGAGTGCAGCTTGTTATAATATATATATATATATATATATATATGTACACATGTAATATATATATATATAATATAATAGGACACTAGACTTGGAATTCTGTCTCAGACTCTTGCTAGTTGTGTGACCTTATGATTTAACCTCCATCTGTCTCAGTTTTATCAGTCATAAAATGGGAATGATAGCAACTCTGGGAGTCATAATTTTCCAGAATTATTGTGAGAATCAAATGAGAGAACTTTTGTAAAGGACTTAATTAGCACAGAACCCAGAACATAGTAACTGTTTGACAAATGTTTGTATTCCCCTTCTCTACCTTCCCCATGCCAAAGTAGATTTTAAACAGAAAGTCTAAAGTCTAAAGTTCTTTTCTGAGCCTTCTTGTGGGGTGGACTCTAAAAGTTTACTGGCACAGATTTCACAGAGCTACATGTGCCTGTCATCTGGGGAAATAGCCAGACATGGCATGGCATTCCATTGATCTGAGAGTGGGCAGGTCCAAGCCCCGGTGCCAGCCAACATCTGTGCCCTGCTGGTAAGCTCTCCATCTCTACCCCCTGAGGGCTATGTGGTCCTTAGACAGGAGCCTGAGGGATGCCAGCCAGAGCTCTGCATGCTAATTAATCTTTTGTAAATGGAACAGACCAAGTTCAACAGGTACAGCAGAGTTCCAGGGGCACTATTTGTCAGCTCGTGGTTTTTAAGCCAGGGCACCATGCCCTGAATAACTAGAGAGAGTCCAAGTTCAGTATAGTTGCAGAAATGGGACAATTTTTCCAGGTTTGGTGCCCCTGAAGAGACAGCTTGGCAAGATGGAAGGGAACAGATCAAGAGACAGAAGCTGGGTGGAAATCCTGGCTCTCTCCCAACGACTTTCACCTATGCCTCCTTCCCTGCCTGCACATGACTACTACCCTACTTCAAACAGATCTGATTGCTGCTCCCCTGAACTAATAGCATAGTCTACTAATTCATCTTTCTGCTTCCAGTAATTCCTCTTTCTGATCCTTTTGCCAGGGATAGCCTGGTGGCATAGGGGGTAGAGAGCCAAGCCTAGAATTGGGAAGACCTGAGCCTCGGCACTTACTAGTTGTATGACCCCGGGGCAAGTCACTTCATTCTGTTTGCCTCAGTTTCCTTATCTGTAAATTGTGCTGGAAAAGGAAATGGCCAACCACTCCAGTATCTTTGCTCAGAAGACCCCAAAAGAAGTCACAAAAAGTCAGACCCCATCACCACCACTATCACCATAGCAGCAACAACAACAACACAACAAACAACCTTTTTTCCACACAGCTGATAAATTACAGCTATTGTTTCCTCATTGCAAGGATTAAGGGCCACTGTGATCTGGAAAAGTCATGTAAAATTTCTTTGGCCCTCCCTTAATACCACACAAAAAGTCTGAATTACTATGGTATTTAAAAAATAAAATGTTAATATTATACAGTACTATACATATATTTTATGCATTTCTGAGTTTCTAAACCTTTTCTGTGTCATCCGCTGACCTTTGGGTATAATATGCAGCTTCCACAAAACTTTCTTATTTACCTTCTTACACCAAACCATCAAAACCATGATGGGCAAAGTCAAGTTATGGGAGGGATAAATGTTGGCTTAAAACTATCAGAGTAGATAGAATGCTTAGGCTTGGAATCAGGAAGTTATAAGTTCAAAATCCTTTACCTCTCTTGGCCAGTGAGTAGAACACTGGAGAATCAGGAAGTCCTGAGTTCAAATCTAATCTCAGATGCCTCCTAACTATATGATCTTGGGCAAGTCACCGCTCTTTACCTCAGTTTCTTCATCTGTAAAATGGGGTGATGATAATAGCACCTGCCTCCTAGGACTGTTGTTAGAATCAAATGAGATAATATTTGCAAAGTCCTCTGCATATCTTTTTTTTGTTTGTTTGTTTGTTTTTTGGCTTTTTTTGCTGAGGCAATTGAGGTTAAGTGACTTGCCCAGGGTCACACAGCTAGGGAATGTTAAGTGTCTGAGACCAGATTTGAACTCAGGTCCTCCTGACTTCAGGGCTGGTGCTCTATCCACTGCACCACCTAGCTGCCCCTCTGCATATCTTAAATGTTAGGTATTATTATTATTATTATTATTATTATTAAAATGAGCTAATAGTACCTATTTCCCAGGATTTTTGCAAAGATCAAATAAGATTATAAAGTACTTTGCAAGACCTCATATAAATCTTAGCCCTGTTATTATTGTTGTTGTTGGTTTTATTTCTGAAGAACTTTTGACTATGCAAACCCCTTGCTCAATGTCTCCCTGTTCCCTCTAAAACAGAGATTTTTAACTGTTTTTGTATTCTGGACCCCTTTACCTGGCAAACTGATAAAACCTATGGATTTCATCCTACGAAGAATGTTTTTGAATGTACAAAATAAAATACATAAGGTTACAGGGGAAACCAAATATGTTGAAAAACAGTTCTCAAATCCATATATATATATATATATATATATATAATGTGTATATATATATATACATAGATAAATATTATGCATATGTGTGTAGTATATGCATATATAGGTATACAAATGCATATATATGTATGTGTAGGTATATGTATTATATAAATGTGTATTGTGTATTTCTGTATGTGTATATATGTGTGGGTATATGTGTGTATGTGTATATATGTATACACATACATCCATATAAATATATGGGTATATTTTACACAGATCCCAGGATAAGATCCTTCTGCTCTAGAACAAAGTACAAACCCTTCTACTTAGTGTTTCAAGACCTTCACAGACTGTTCCCAGGCTTACCAGACTTTATTCTTCCTCACTAATCTCTCCATCCCAGGCACTCTAGCCTATTTACTGTTTCATGTACATGTCATTTCATTTCTAGCTTCCATACTTATGCAAGGCTATCTCTATACCTGGGTAAGGATGCAAGTAGTTTTTAATCAATTCCACCTCCCCAAATGACACAGTCATAGAAAGCAATGAGCAGATAACCGAGATAATACGTCTATTAATGTCAATTATGTGTCAAGCTAACTGCTGCCTGGAGATGCTTTTACATAACGTGAACAAGTTTTCTCTTTGCCTCAGTTAGAAAATGAGTTTGGGATTAGCAGGCTGAAAATTGGTTATGCCTCTGGAGACTTTTAACTAATAGTCTCCTGAAGCCATTTCAAAGGGCTCTCAAGAACTAAATTGATTACACCTAAAAACTACAAATCAAGGCTTGAATCATTATTTTCTTAATTGTTTAGACCCACTGTTTTCTTAATTGTTTAGACCAGAGTGTCAAATTCAAATAGAAATAAGACACCCCCCCAAACCATACATTAGAATCTCTGTAACCTCTATATTTCTTTGTCTTAAAATGTAATGGTATCTATTTTCTCTTCTCTCTCTCATGCATTCTAATAGCAGAACTACATTCCCAGTAGGAGAAAGCCCATCCAGAGTTTGAATGAATCAGTTCAAGCGAGAGTAGAAAGGATATGGGATCAAGGAAAGATTCAGTTCCCAAAGAGCTTGGAGAAAGGGGAAATAGCTTTGAGAAACCTTAGGAACTAGAAGAATAGAAGTACAACATGGACAGCATCTGTGAGGGAGGGAGATTGTATAGGTTGATTGTACACAATTTGTTCTGGGGTAAATGTGGTATCACTGAACCACCCCCACTACCCACTCCCCTTCTCCCCTCTGCAAACTTTTAGGCAGTAATTCAATTTGTACTCTTTTATCTTGAGCTCCTTCTGGGTACAGGGGAAATTCAAATAAATGAAAAGCATTTATGAAGCACTTTATGTCCAAAACTATGCTAAGCATACCTTTGACTCTTCAAGCTCATTAGCATTTAGTTAAACCCTGATTGATTTGTTTTCTTGGCAATGTATTTTATAAAGGATTCGTGATATGACAATATTTATTTTTTGCTTTTTCGAGATTTGGTCTCTTTATCTCACCGAGGCTGGAAGTATAATAACACTCACTGTCCTAATTCCATTACTCATCATCATGAAGGCTTTGATATGTTCAGTTTTTTCATGGGTTCACCATGTTGGTACCAGACTTAGTTCTGATATCCAATTGGCTTTAGCAGGACTCCTGCCTTTCCCCAATAGCAGGGACTACAGACATGTCCCAGCATGCTAGCTTTCACAAACATTTTTGAAAGTGTTTATTGTACTCAGTGCCTTGTTCTGGATGCCTGGGGTAAAAAAGCAATTACAAAACTTCAGAAAAACTTCAGTCTCAAGTAGTTTGTATCTTTTGTTGTATAAGACCAGTTATGTATGACATTAATGAAGGATTAAGCTGATTAACATAGTGCCATAACTTTTATAAGGTACAGTAGCCAAGAAAACAAATCAGTCAGGGTTTAACTAATGCTAAGGAGCTTGAAGAGTCAAAGGTATGCTGGTAAATGTTTAACAACTGACTCAAAAAAAAAAAAAAGAATGCATGGCATTTTCAAGTTTAATTTGCACTGATGCAATGGAAAGAGCACTGTCCCTGAAATCAGGAGGAGTTGAGTTCAAATACAGCCTCAGGCACTTAACACTTCCTAGCTATGTGACCCCAGGGAAGTCATTTAGCCCTAATTGCTTTGCCCAAAAAAAATCATTTTAAGTTTAATCTGCACCGTTAAAACATTTTCCACGATTTTGTTAACGCCAGACAGTCAATAAAACAATAAATCAAGCCCTGATATGTAGCTTGCCAATTTTGCAGTATAAAAAGTTACACTGAAAATTTAACAGTTATCAAGCATTCAGCTTGATCTAGCACACTATACTATATTACAGCAATTCTGGAGTAATGTTATGCCCTGAATAAAATTATTATAGCACTCCCCCCTTTTTCTTTACCATTAAGACTGGGAGAATTGAGTCAGAAAAGAAGCCTTGAAATACCATTGAGTCATAAAATTCCAGGTGCCTTACCTCAATCCTTAATAGATAATTCCCCTTTCTTTTGAGTATTGTCCCTGGCCTTGCTGTCTCCTGCCTTTGACCTTCTTATCTTGACCCTTATCCTGTCAGGACTAAATAATGGTCTTTTCCTGGAATTATGGCTTGTCTGTCCATCCAGTGTCTTCACCCTCCCTTACCTGCCTTTGTTCCCCTACAAAATTGTATCCTCAGGCTATATATCTGTTTAGCTAAAAACCCTATAAAAAGTCCCTACTTCAGTCCCTCAATACCAAATGATTTTTGAACATAAGTTCAATTCGGTCAGCTAGTCTAAACTCTACATTTTTTTTGTTTTGGGTTTTTTTTAATGATTGCTGGTTGATTTATTAATATAAAATATTCCATTTCGGAGAAAAACAAAATAAAAGTTGAAGTGTTCCTACTTTCTTTTCATCATTCCTAGAATCACCCTATCTATCCAAAAAAGGGACCTAAACTTCCTTTGATCCTCCTCTGTCCTCATCTTTCTCTGACAACCTTAGCTCATTCTGAGCTTTAACATTTCTAACATTATTTTTTTCTATTTTTTTAAACACGGTAAAATATATGTTAAATCCAATATGTATAAACATTTTTATACAATTCTCTTGCTGCACAAGAAAAATCAGACCAAAAAGGAAAGTAAATGAATAAGAAAACAAAATGCAAGTGAATAACAATAACAAAAAAGAGTGAAAATGCTATGTTGTGATCCACACTCAGTTCCCACAGTTCTTTCTCTGGGTGTGAATGGGTCTCTTCATCAGAAGATCATTGGAACTGACCTCAATCATTTCATTGTTAGAAAGAATCATATTTGGTGGAGCCAAGATAGTGGAGAGCAGACCTGATTCTCTGTGACCTCCTCGGACCTTCTCTCAAACCAACAGCAGATGAAGCCTCTGAACTGGTTTTGGAGTCAAAGCACCCCTAAATACTTGTAGTACAACCTTCCCAGAAGAAGTTACCTTGGAAGAACTTCAGGATAGGTCTGGTTCAATCAGGCAGGGGGTCAGTCTGTTGAGCCCAGACCACAGTACAGGGAGACCAGGGCAGAGAGCTGGACAGGGAGCCAGAGTGTTGCAATTTCCAAGCACCTGGGAATCCTCTGTGAGCCTCTTAAGCCACTTTGTCCTGGATGCAAGCAGATGGTTTGGCAGATTTGCCTTTTGTAAAAGGTAAATTGTAAACCACTGAGCCTTCCCCAGGGTAAATTAAAGCAGCTGTCACTCCTTTACATTGAACAGATTTCAAGTCTTTTAAAAAAATGAATTAAAAAACAAAAAGAACTCTTACAATAGACAGCTTTCATGGAGAGAGAGAAGAACAAACTTCAGATCCTGAGATTCTTAAAGCTAAAGTAACTCCAGAAGAAGCCACAAAGGGAGACATGAGCTGGTCCCCATTTCACAAGGCTTTCTTCAAAGATTTCATAAAGAATCTTAAAAGAAAGTTAGAAGAAAAATGGGGAAATGAAATGAGATCATTGCAAGAAGGAATGGAAAAAGCATATAATGCCCTACAAAAGAGATATGAAAAAGATACCAATTCACTGAAAAACAAAATTGGTGAAATGGAAAAATAAGGTAATGAACAAAAAAAAATCAGTTGGCCAATTACAAAAGGAGCTAAAAAAAGGTAACTGAAGAAAACAATACACTTAAAATTAAAATTGAACAAATGGAAGTGAATGACTCAATAAGACCTCAAGAATCAGTCAAACAAAAACAAAAAAATGAAAAAATAGAAGAAAATATGAAATATCTCCTAGGAAAAACAACTCACCTGGAAAATAGATCTAGGAGAGACAGTCTAAGGATTATTGGACTTCCTGAAAGTCATGATGAAAAAAAGAACCTAAATATTATCTTACAGGAAATCATAAAAAAAAACTGCCCTGATGTTTTAGAATCAGAAGGTAAAATAGCTATCAAAAGAATTCATCAATCACCTCCTGAAAGAGACCCCAAAATTAAATCCCAAGGAATATCATGGCTAAGTTTCAGAACTATCGTATCAAAGAAAAGATATTACAAGGAGCCAGAAAGGAAAGAGTCATGTTCATCAGTACTGATCATCATATAGTCTTGTTGCCATGTATAATAATCTCTTGGTTCTGCTCATTTCACTCAGCATCAGTTCATGTAAGTCTCTCCAGACCTCTCTAAAATCATCCTCCTGATCAAATTTTCTTATAGAATAATAATACATCAAAACATTCATATACCATAACTTATTCAGCCATCCTCCAACTAATGGGCATTCACTCAGCTGAACTCTCCACATTAAAAAGATTAAAAACTAATCTCTATCTTGCCTCGGTCTCTCTGGCATTACAATAAAACCCCAAAGGGAGAAGAACGAGAATTTATTTCTTTCCATTAACCACCTTTGAAAGAAGCCACTGGACAGAAGGAAACAAACACTATACCCAACACAAAGCAGAGATACATTCTAGACAAACAGGATTACAGAAATAGTCACCCAAGAAATCTTTAAGAATCATAACCCTTGGTAATCTAAAGTCAAAATGTGGAGAGGAACAGACCCTAGAAACCCAGCATGAGGAGTCTGCAAAGATAGAAAAGACTTCCAAGCCCTGAGGTGGCAGGAATTGTGATTTGTTTTTAGCACACATATCTCTATTACTTGTGCCTTGTATTTTTTGTTTGAGCTCACTTTTCCCATAGATGCCATATATTTGCAGGAAAATGAACACCCCATACAGGCTAATGAGGCAGATAGTTTATAACTACCATTCTTGTTGTACCATTTGCATAAATGTGAATAAATGCTTTTGATAAGAGTTAATTGAGTCTACTAGCTGATTGTTAATATGAAGCACACAGAGGTGGGGGTTGGAGGGGTGTGAGCTATTGTTTTATATAGTAGATATCCATCGTTGATTCTAGTATCCTAGAAACAGCTTTGAAGGCAATTTTGGAAAACCCATTGTTAAATTTTCAATGTGAATATTTATACCTCACAAATATTCAAATGCATAATAAATCAGAGGTTGGTTTTTGTTGTTGTTGTTGATTACCTAGACTTAAGAAAGTGATAGAGAAAATGTAAAAAATTCAAGTTAATCTTAAAGGTGTGTTGCGTATACATTCAGCTACTTATCTACCCAAAGCCAGTATTAAACATTTGTCAGTATACTCCTAGCCAGAATCCTAGGAAGCAGGTTCTGAGAAACCAACCTATGAGTAAGGGAAAGATTTCAGAAGTGGTGTCATACTACACAATCCACAATTGGTGAAACCACATGGTTTATTATGCACGGAAAGATTGCAAGAAAATTGTTAAGTACCCTCTTCGGGACTTTCCAGCATCACAGTATCAAAATCTTCTCTGTGATGCTGGAGGGACAGTTCCAGATTTTTCATCCCACCTCCCGGGTTACTGGGAAGATCCAAGAACTAGTTTACATACCTGGTACCTCTCTAGAGTCACTTTTATTAGCCAGAAACAAAAGGGAGGGAAGAAGTACAGCACACATGACCACAAGAGTCTTCTGACCCAAAGCTTCTTAAACTGTGGGTCTCAACTCCATATGGGGTCATATAACTGAATGCAAGAGTCATGAAAATATTGTTAACAGTAAAAAGTATCGTGTTCTATCAAGATTTAATTCTTTATGTAAAAATTAAGAACCTATTCATCTTGTTAATATGCAAAATTTGCTTTCATCTTTAATAAATGATAAAAGTATATGTATACCAAAAATTGTTTTGAAATAAATTTCTTATTATCAGTAAATGTTTGATTTGTATACTTTATATATATCTACATACTTATCAATGTTGGCAATCATCTTCTTGATACTTTTCCCTTTCCAGGTTTTCATGAAATTTCTATGACCTGGTTCTTCTACTATTTAACTGTTTTTTCTCAGTCTCCATTGCTGGATTGATGTTTAAGTCAAAACCACAAACCATGAGTGACCATGGACTCTCTTCTCTTTATTTCAGTCTTAGATTACTCCCATCATCCAAAGTTTTCATTCCTATTTGAACTGAACTCGAGAAAAGCAAGAAACTATGCTGACTGATCTCCGACACATTTATGGTAAGTACACTTAATTGGATCCTCATTGTAACAAGGGAAGTAAAGTTGTCTCATTAGGTCTCATGGACTCAATTATCATCCCTCGGTGGACAGGCAAGTAGGTGACACAGCAGATAAAATGCTAAGCCTGGAGTCAAGAAGATTCACCTTCCTGAGTTCAAATACAACTTCAGATGTTTCCTAGCTATGTGACCTTGGGCAAATCATTTAACCCCATTTGCCTCAGTTCCTTTATCTGTAAAATAATTTGGAGAAGGAAATGGCAAACCAGTCCAGTATGTTTGCCAAGAAAATCCCAAATGGGGTCATGAAGAGTTGTACATATCTAAAAAAACAACTGAACACAGCAACAAAAATGCTGGTGACTCTCAGATATACTTGTCCAGATCTAACCTCTGCCCTGACCTGTCCTCTTGCATGTTTTACTACCTACTGACCTCTCAAACTGGGCACCCTGTAGACATCATAATCTCAAAAAACCAAAAACTGAATTCATTGTTCTTCCCTTCTTCCTTACCAAAGCTGTTATTATCTTCCTAGTCACACAGACTCAAAACTGGACTATTACAATAGCTGCCCATGAGTCTGCCTGCCTCCAGTCTCCCCCGACCAATCCACTTTCCACACAATTGTCAAATGTTTTTCCTAAAGCATAGGTTTGATTATGTTATTCTCCTATCAGGTAGCCCCCTATCACCTTCAGGATCAAATATCATATCTTATTTAGTGTCCAAAACCCTTCCTAACCCAGCTCCCTCCTACCTGATAAGTCTTTTCATACTTCCCCACCATGTACTCTGCAATCCAATGACAATGACAGCTCCCATTTTTACAATCTCCATTCCATGCTAAGGATCGTCCCCCTCCTAGCTACTCAAAATCCTACCTCCTTAAGGAGCCTTTCCTGATCCCCTTAGTCTTAATTAGTTGAGTAAGCAATTAATCTTAATTAGTTGAATATTTCTAATTTAGCTTGTACTATGCACATTGTCTTGTCTGCACATTGTAGCTTATGTGTTCTCTTCTTCCATTAGATTGGGATCCTCTTAAAAGCAGGGACCCTTTTTTGCCTTTCTTTGTGTTCCCAGTGATTAGCACAGTGTGATAAGCACATAGTAGGGCTTAATGCTTGTTGACTGACAGACATTACTTAGGAGTTTGTAATGGAAGATAATGACAAGTTCTAGGATCACAGACCTAGGGCAGATAATGGTCACACAGTCCAACAGTTTCATTTTACATTTGAGGACACTGAGATTCATAGGTGGAATCTGAACCCATGGCCTCTGTTTATAGACATGGCTCTTTCTACAATCCTTACTATACTGCCTCCCCAGCAAATGGGCAGGGAATATCTACCCAAGCATAGGCTTGTAAGATTGTGCTTTTGTCTGTTTAGAACTTGGGCTCTGAGGTAACGCCATAGTACATGGGCTGTTCAGCCTTGAGTCAGGAAGACTCATGTTCCTAAGTTCAAATCTGACCTCAGACCCTTATGAGCTGAGTGACTCTGGGCAAGTCACTGTTTGCCTCAGTTTCCATATCTATAAAATGAACTGAAGAATCGTTCCAGTATCTTTGCCAAGAAAACTCCAAATGGGACCATAGTCAGAAATGACTGAACAACAAAAATACTTAGAACTGGAAGAAAACTTAGTCCAACTCCAGTGAGGAAACAGACAGAGATGCCTAGGATCATACAACTGGGTTAGAAGCAGGTTTTGAACTCAGCTATTCCTGACTCTGAGTCCAGTGGCTCTACTCACTGCACTATCCAGATACCTCAAGGGAGCTTTCTAGGTCAATCCCCCAGGTACCTCCTGGGTGTGAGAGCTCAGATGGTTCATAAGTCAAGTTCTATCTGCGCAGCATGGGAGATTTCTCCCTTCTTTTCTGGAGGGAGAACCCTACTGTCCAGGAGGATTGTGGAGCTGAAAGAATAAAAGGAAGCTCAAGCCATGAGTAGGAGATCAAGACCTTAAGAACTATTCAGCCTCCATAGGTCCAGTGTGATTGTGAAAATATCTGAAATATTTATTCAACAGCTCCCTCAAATAGCTTTACTTCCCTGGAGAGTGTAATGAGTATAATGAGCCATTCTTGACGTTTTATGTTTCTGTATTTCTTAATGTTCTCTTTTGTGTCTTAAATAGTCTCTGTGTTGGAAGAAATAAACGTGTACACTGAGTGCCTTTTCGAGAAGGAGTGTCATTATAAACCTCTGGAGGAGAACCCAAGTCACGCGCCATACCTAAGCTTTGTTTTAGAGATTTCCCCAGAGTTTAATTCTGGGATAGAGACAATGAGCCAGAGAGAGCCAGGGACAGAGACAGAGTCAGAGAGACAGGGAGAAACAGACAGAAAAGAGACAGAGACAGAAAAGCAGAGAGGAGGGGGGGGATGGAGGAAAGGAGGGAGGGTGGGAGTGGGAGAGGGAGAAGGAGAGGGAAGGAGAGAGAGAAAAAAAGAGAGAGGGGGAAGGAGAGGAAGGAGCGAGGGGGAAGAGAGAGTGGGGGAGGGAGGAAAAGAGGGAAAGAGGGAAGGAGGGAGGGAGGGAGAGAAAGCATATCCGACAGAGAGAGAGAGAAAGGGAGGGAAGGAGAGAGGAAAAGAAAAGGGGGAGGGAGAGAGGGAAACAAGAGCAAAAGAGAGAAAGAGAGGGGAGAAAGAAGAGAAAGAGAGATAGAGAAGAGATAGATTGGGGGGAGAGAGGAGAGAGGGAGGGAAATAGAAGAGCAAAAGAGAGAAGAAAGGAGAGAGAGAGATCTGATGCTCCTGGAGCCCATCCAATTTAGAGTCAGTATCATCTCCCCTCCCCAGAAGGATGAATCAGGTCCATAGTAGCCCAGAGCTGAGCTCTTTATCTGAGGAAGCCCCTGAATCTACTCTATAAATTTTGTATATTCATGTGGGGGTATATGCTTTCACTCCTATAGAATGTAAGCTCCTGAAGGCAGGACTATTTCAGCTTTATCTTTATATTTCCAGCACCTAGAGCAGCACCAAGCTCATGGTAAGCCTTTAATACATCTTGGCAGTTGGTTGGTTGAGGTCTGTGTTAACAACAAGTGTTATGTACTTTGTGGGGGGAATGAGGGGGCAGGCACTGTTCACTGGAAGACAGAACAAGTCTTTACCCTCCTTTCTGCCTAGGAGCTTACAGTCTATTAGGGAGATACAAATAAACAGAGGAGTTCAAAAATAGAAGAGAGAGGTGTGAAAGGGCATTTATGGGAAGTAGCGCCTAAGGAGGGAAAAGGAATAAGTATTAATTAGACACTTGTTTTGTGGCAGGCATTATGTGAAATGATATTAGAGATATCTTATTTGATCCTCACAATAATCCTGTAAAATACAGGTTATTATTTTCTTTATTTTACAGTTAAGGAAACTAAGGCATAGGTTAAGTGACCTGTCCAGGGTCCCACAGCTAGTGTCTGAGGCAGGACTTGAATTGAGGTCTTCCTGATTATAGGATTCTTGACTCCAAAGTTCTACCCACTGTGCCACCCAGCTGCCTCTGAATGTTCCAATGAATGGGAAAGCATTAAATGCATAATAAGTTCTAATGATGAGTGTACAAATAGAAAAAAAAAAAAAAAGAAGGCAATCAATCTCAGGACGTTCCTAGTCTAATTGAAGAATATAATATATGTTGGAAGGTTAAGATGCAGGGTCGTTGGCAAGTTCCAGAGGTCTAAAGGGCACCTAAGCAAGGTGGATGGCAAGGCCCAGGAGTCCTTAAGCTACATCAAGGAGTCTGTCCCACAGAGTGAGGAGCCTTGAGAGGACAGGTCCACTACCTTTGGGAAGGGGTAGAGTGAATCTAAGGGTCGATGTGGTGGATATTCTGCCTCCAAAAGAGGAGGTGATGGGGAGGGAAAATATTATCTGATAGGATGGGCAATGGGTAAGGGGGCTTTAGAAGGAAGGTTGGGGGGGTCGAGGCCTGGACAGTTTAAGGAAGGCAGTTTTGAACACGCACCATCTCCAACTGGGACTCTCCAGGTATCCCATGGGCTCTCAGTAGCATGTGGAAATGAAGAATGGCAGGAAGTTTGAGGGACTGATTCTAAGAGGCAAAGATGAGGAAAGAACATATTACAGGCGCAGAAGACCCCTTATATAAAGACCTGGAGACTGGAAATGGCAAGCTGAGTTTAAGGGAAAACAAGAATTCCCCTTGGTCCTGAGCAGACTTCTGGACAATGAGAGAAACCTCCACAGACATCCCTAATTCTGCTCTAGTTTCCAGAGCCTGTCAGAAGAGCCATATAAATCCTCCTTCCCACAAAGAACGATATAAATTTATTTCCAAACAATAAAACTAAAAACAAAGCTATAAAGTCTTCACGAGATTCATATTGTATTGCAATTAAAATGATGTTCTCTCCCTCCGCCTTCAAGATGAGCTATATAAATTGCCAAAGGAGCTTCATTATCTAGAGCTTAAAGGACAGCTCATCTTTTTCAATAAGTGTCAATTGGCTATTAAAAATTCATTCACCCTGGTCCCTTTGTCATATCTTGGGCATATGTTGGATTGATTGCCAGGGCACTAAGCTCAGAAAAATCACAAAATCTCAGGGGTAGGAGATACTTTAAAATGTCTCATCCAATCCTAAACCTGAGGAATGGCAAAATAATGTGGCTAGCATGCTGCAATATGGCCTGAGTTCAAGTCCTACCTCAGACATTCATTATGTGATTCTGAATAAATCACAAGACCTCTCATTAAACTGGAAGCTCCTTGAAATGGTCTTGTCTTTTTTTTTAATTCCAGAACTTAACATAGTGCCCAGCATATAGTAGGTGTTTAATAAATGTTTATTAACTGGCTAACTTTAGTTTCCAATTTCTATGCTTTTGCACTGATATCCCTGTGTCTGGAATCTTCTCCCTCCTCACCTCTGTTTCCTGGCTCCTATCTAGATTCAATTAAAAGTCTACTTTCTGCAAGAGGCCTTTCTTGTCCCATCTTCCAACACTAGTGTCTTCTCTCCAAGATGTATATAAATGTATAAAAATATAACATGTACATGGTTATTTTCTTGTTACTTCTCCTCCATTAGAATATGAGTTCCTTGAGAACAGAGACTCTGTTTTCGCCTTTCTTTTTATCCTCAGCTCTTAAGACAGTGGCTGGAATACGATAGGTGCTTAATAAATGCTTATTAATGATATTGAGGAAGAGGTTGAACTCAATGACCTCTAAAATCCCCTCTAGTTCTACATCTGGGCCTCAGTAATCCCCACTAAACTTTTTTTTGACAAGTGGTAACCCAGGCTATGCTGGTGATTTCTGGGAAAGCAGCTGGAGACCTAGATAGAGAGTCAAGAACAGGGACAGCATTTATCACCCAAGATGAGACTTCTTCAAAGGACTAGGGAAGAAAGAGGAAGAGGTTCCTTAAATTCATTTTTTAATTCAATTGGCAAAAAAGGAGAAAACCACAGATGAAAAGAATTGTAGAGGGAGAGACCCCAGAACAGTGTCCCAATGAGTGGGAAATATGGAACCTGGATCACTGACTCCCAGGGCATAGAGTCCTCATGCCAAAAGTTCCCTGCTGGGGATTCACTAGTCTATAATTTCCTGAGCAAGGATAGACTAAGCAGGATTTTATTTTAAAATCAAGGCAGCTTATTATTTTAATTAAATATATTTTTATAAACTATGTTCTAAACTTGTTCTTATTGGCAACCAGATCACACAAGGGAGAGAAAGTTAGAATTAGAGTCATGGAGAGCTGTGTTATAATCCTGCTTCAGACACTTACTAAGTAGGTGAACTTTATTGTTGTTCAGTCATTTCAATCAGTTCCAACTCTTTGTGACCCCACTGATGGTTTTCTTGGCAAAGATAATGGAGTGGTTTGCCATTTCCTTCTCCAATTCATTTTACAGAGAAACTGAGGCAAACAGGATGAAATGACTTGCCCAGAGTCACATAACTAGTAACTGTCTGAAGCTGGATTTGGACTGAGATCTTCCTGACTTCAGACCCAATAGCCAATCCCCTGTGCTATCTAGTTCCCTAATAATAATAATAATAATAATAATAATAATAATAATAATAATAATATCATCACTTTACCACCTGTTTCATAGCATTTTACAGGAAAGTCCTTTGCCAACCTAAAAGGACCCTATAAATGTAAAGTATTTTTATTGCCTTTTGAATCAATACATTCTACCTTCAAGAACCTCCAATTTTTTTGGAAGTCTTTGCTAAAATAGAGAAAGAGAATCACAGAATTTAAAAATTGCCAGGGACTACAAGGGCTATCTGATCCTACTCATATACAAAAAAAAAAGGAATAATATTGGACATAATATGTGTAAAGTGCTTAGAATAGTGCCTGCCACGTAGTAGGTATTTAATGTATATGTGTTTTCTCCTTCCCTCTCTCCCCTCTCTCCCTTCCCATTTTTACATAATCAATAAATGATTATCCAGCCTCAGAATGAAGATTCCAAGGAGGGGAACCCCACCATCCCCTGAGGCAGCATGTCCTACTTGGGGCAGCTCTGAAATAGTCTCAGAATATTTCTGAGATTTCAAGCCTAAATGGGTGGCGTGTGACTTCTCCTCTGGGGCCAAAGAGAACATATCTGATTCTTCCTCCCCATGACACACCCCTTCCAATACTTGAAGACCATTTTTCAAAATAAGCATCCCTTTTCCTTCAACTTCAACTGATCCTCATAAAATATGGACTCAAGAATACCAGGTTCCCTTCTCCCCAAGGTATATCCCTTCCAATATTTGAAGACCACTATCATTTACCCTTGAGTTTTCTGTTTTTTTCAAAATAAGTATCCCTTTTCCTTCAACTTCAACTGATAAACATGGACTCAAGGGCACCTGAATCATCACATGCATAACCCAGGACACCTCCCAGTGCTACCCAAACCAGATTAAAAATGTAATTGGGAAATGCTTAGGAAAAATGGAAATACAATAAAACATGCATAACATAACATTTTGGGTTTTTTGTTTTTGTTTTTTTGCTGAGGCAATTGGGGTTAAGTGACTTGCCCAGGGTCACCCAGCTTAGGACGTGTTAAGTGTCTGAGGCCAAATTTGAACTCAGGTCTTCCTGACTTCAGGGCTGTTGCTCTATCCACTGCACCACCTAGCTGCCCCATAACATAACATTTTCAAGCAAGGTCAATATGCAGCCTGCAGGGGGCCTTCATTTCTGAATTTGATATCCCTAGCTGACATCACCTAGCTTTCAACTTCTCTGCTTATCTTCCAAAATCTTCCTCCCAACTACTACTATCCATTAATCCTAACTAAATCCAATCCTCCTAATCCTAAAGCAGCCCTCCAAATACCAGAAAGCATTTTCCATCCCTTTTCTCTAGTCTTCTCACTTCTAATAGTTGTACCTGAATCAGAGTCACTTTTCTGAGACAATCTTCCCTTAGAGAGAAAAGGGGCTGAACCTTAAAGTAACACCCTAGCAGCCAGAAACAAAAGAACTGAATTTGAAGGTCATTCTTCCTTTGGATTTGCCTGAGGCAACAAGTTCAAATATTCTTCATTCTTAAGACCCAGCAGCCTTTGGAATAAGCAGTTTAAATTTCACAGTATCTCATGCTGGAAGAAACCACAGAATTGAAGAAGTTCAGCCATCTGCTTTTAGAGAGAAGGAAAACTAGGTCAATATAATTGTCTCCTAGGCCAATAATTGTCTCCCAAGGCAAACTTGGGCAGCCGAGCTGAGTTTCAAAGTCAGATCTCCCCCTGCCCAATACCATGCTCTTTATTCCAGGGCCAGCTGGCTCTTCAGGGGCCGGGTCCTGGAAGAGAGAATCCCCACTGACCTCAGCTTGGGCTATCACTAGTCCCCGACAACCAGTTTGGAAACTGCTCAGACACAAATCACAGCCTTGACACTCTCACTTGTTACTGTTAAATTTGCACGGGATTAGCATGCAGAGCAGCCCCTGGTATTCATCAGGTCCCAGCTCAGGGGAGATGCAGCTCCTGGGAAGCAGAGACTGATAGCTCACCCACAGGGCCCAGCTGCTGCAAGCTGCCACAGAGAATTCAGAGCAGCACAGGTGAAGACCCACTGGAACATCATTAGGCTGTCTGGTGGCAAGACCCCAGGAAAGTTCGTCATCTGACTGAACTCCATTACCAAGACCCATTTCTGTCTTATTCTACCTTCTCTTTTATTTTCAGTCATTCTTTTCCCCTTCCATCTTTCCTTTTTTCTCCATTTGTCCTCTTTCCCTCTCTTCCTCCCTTTCTCTTTTTCCTCCTCCCTCCCTCCTATTTTTTCATTTTCTTTTCTTTCTTTCCTTCTTCTCTTTATCTTCCTTCCATTTTATTTTTCCATCTCTTTATTTCCTTCTTGCCTTCCAGTTTTTCATTCACTAATTGAACCATAAATGAAATTGTTTTCACCTGAAAAAAATAAGTGTGCATGTGAGGACTCTGGGGTCATATTGAAAGAATAATTATTATAATAATAGCTAAGATTTATATAGGGCAGCTAGGTGATACCAGGCCTGGAGTCAAGAACAGCTGAGTTCAAATCCAGCCTCAAACATTTACTATTGTGTGATCCTGTGCAATTCACTAAATCCTATTTGCCTCAGTTTCTCACTTATAAAATGACCTGCAGTATCTTTGCCAAGAAAACCCTAAAATGAAGTCACAAAGTCTCTGAACAGCTACAAAAGATTTATATAATGCTTGCTTTGTGCCAGGCACTGTGCTGAGTGTTTTACAATAATTATCTCATTTGATTCTCAAAATATCCCTGGAAGGTAGGTGCCATGCCACAAAGTTGGCCCTAATGGAGAGAATAAGCATTTATAAAGCTCTTACTCTCTTCTAGGTACTGTACATTAAGTGGTTTATAAATATCTTACTTTATCCTTGCAACAACCCTAGGAGATGGATGCTGCTATTATACCCATTTTATAATTGAGGAAACTGAGGCAGAGAGAGATGAGATGAGTTACCCAAGATCACACGGCTATTAAGTGTTTGAAGGGGAATTAAAAAGATGTACAATCTCAATAGGGCAGAAGCAGAAATGTATATTATACTCCTTCCCATCTCTGACCCATACTGCCTTATGGCTCCCCATAGCTAATGGGTATATTCCAGCATTATTCTCCATCAGCCCCAACTGGAGACCAGACAGGTATAATCGAGTATATTCCAGTAGTCACATATCACTACCAACAACAACCCCAGTCCTCCTGGAGCTCTCTCATCTCCTCTCAGCACCTGGTTTATGACTAGGAAACCTCCATCTAGCTTCCTACCCAGAACTGCCCTTAACTAAATATCTGGAAGCAAAAAACTTTGTTTTATTTGCTTTGAAGGCCTCAGTGTTCAGTCAACCTCCAAATTGGCAGCTGAGTGGTGGGATAAATAATTTACACACAGGGTCAAAGACCTCTTAAAGGGCCATCCCATACACTTCCCAAGACAGGCCTACATCAGCAACCATCTATATTTCATGGAACTAAAAGGCAGGGAAGAGATAAGGATCCTGGGGCTTCTCAGAAGCCTAGCTTCCGGATAGGCTGATGGTTCTGGGAGGAATAGAATCATTAGAGATGGTTCAAAGCTCTTCCATCCCAGAGCCTTTGAGCAGAAAATTGAGCAGGGGCTATCTCTCAGAGCCATAATTGATTTCTGCCACTGTGGGATGAGAGGGAGGACCCCATGCTCTGCCCTCCTCCCTCCTTCCAAATGCATCAGTGAGCTATGCTGCTGTGGGCAGGGATTTCTCAGGGACAGTCTCTGTCAGAAACTGGCAAAGGAGGCTCAGGGCTCCAACACCCAGGAAAGGAAACTCTGACCATCACCTTGTGCTTCAAATCAGATATAACAAGAACAGCAATTGTAGCATTAGTCCAAAGAGAAAGAGCTGACCTGCCCTCCCCCAAATCAAGAAATCAGTTAAGTGTCACTGAATCCCTCACTCATTTATCTTTGGAGGCTGGTTCTCTAAATGATTGGGTTCCACATTGCCAGCCTAGAGCATCTAGGAGACTAAGTACCTCAGTTTACCACTCAAGGTCTTTGGGGTTTTTTATATTCCACTTGCTGTTTCTTTACCTAAATCTTGTACATGATAGAAGAATCTTTTTAAAATCCATAGTTCTAACTTGTAAAATTCTTCTGTCTTTTAAAATTATCAGATACTTTAAAATGGGAAAATTATTTCACTTTCTTTACAATTAGCAATACAATTTTATATGTAAAATCTTTAATCCAATTTTGAGAACTTTTTACTAAAGCATACTGAAAACCTGAATTTCTATGGTAGATATATTTGAAAGCCAATCATATCCATATGTATATAGTTATTAAAGAAAACAATCTAATCCTGCTGCTTTCTCAAATTTTACTATTCCATTTAATTAAAAAACTCTTACTTTACATCTTTGTCTTATGAGTTTGTCTAATTCTCCCTTTAGGAGGATATCATCCCTATATTATAATTTGACCACAAATAAAAATTAAAATTGTAAGTTTTTTTTTTCTTATTTGCATCCTATTATAGTAATTCAGAAATGTTCCGGTGTGTCTATTAATTAATAGGTTTAGTATTGTATTTATAGAATTTCTACTGTTCACCAGTCCTATGATTATAGAAATTTGATTTGAAAGCAAAAGGAGGTTAGAGTTATAACAATGGCAGGATTTATTACCTCAAGAGCAGAGACTGGCATAACATATATTCTAATAAGGGAAAAAACTCCCTAACCTCTGATTCCAGACATAATTTTTATGTGACAACTCACCATATAGTCACCAGGTTTCAAAAGCAAGATTCAGGATTGAGCAGGTGAGGAAATTTCCTATTTAAAAAGAAAATAGCACACTGGGGAAACTGAGTCAAGAAGATCCTATCTTAGGGACAGACATCCAATTGTCATAGTTCTTAGATTACATATAGCACATGCTATTGATTTCATGACAATTCAGACAAACACACCTATAATCAAAACTCAAAACAATAGTAAATTCTAAGAGTTAAAGCCTTCAAATAGCAAAATTTCATTAACTGCAATTTTGGGCTAATTTTCATTATCCTTCACTTATAAATTTAAACTAACCATATTTGCTATCACACAGATAGCAAAAATCTGATTGCTGATTCACATTAATATGTTAAAGTCACAGCTTTAAGCCACCCTATATTTTTCCTGATTTTATAAATGATAGCCAAAATTTTTTCAAGTGAAACTCATTTTCTATAAACATTATTGTTATCACCTGTTTTAAAACAAAATATACCCATTAAATATTTAACAGTTATCAAATGCCTATTTTTATCAAATTCTTTTAAAAGCTCTATTTAAAATCTAATAGGATCCAAATAAAAGGTGTTTGGCTAACAGTATTTCTAACACAATAATCTCAAATTTCACAACGTAAGAAAAATTTAGAAGCACAATAGTGACATACACAATGTCATGTTTTTAAAATATGAAACAAAACTTATTACCAGGTAAATGCATTTCCAAATTATAGAAAATAATTAATCTTACTGCTTTTGGCATTTTAAGCTAATCACATTTAAAATCTAATATACAGTTCTCAAGTATGAAGTAATTACATTCTCCTAAAGTCCCAACTGAATATGGTCTGAACATAAATCAAAGTCTTAAAGTCATTTGACTTCCTTTAAATTATTATGATCAGTGTAAATTGTTTCCCTGGTTCTGCTCAGTTCTCTCAGCATCAGTTCTTCCAAATCTTCCCAAGTTCTTCATTTTTGACTCCATTAAAGAGATATACCACAATTTGTTCAACCATTCCCCAACCCTAAAGGGCACCCTCTTTCTTTCCAATTCTTTGCTATTGCGAAAACTACTGCTACAAGAAATATTATTTGTATATATAGGGCCTTCCTCTCTATCTCTGTCCTTCTTGGACTATATGACCTACCTTGAGGTATGACCATACCTTTTAGGGTCAAAGGGTCTGTACTATTACTGACTTTAGTACCATTCCAAATCTCACTGGAGATCTTTAAACAAAGAGTAGATAGCCATTTGAGCATGTTATTACCTAGGTATAGGTTGAAGTCCCTTCTACCCCTGAAATTCTGCGATATTTTTAAGATCCCATTAAACTTCTGCCATATATTAATTCCCTTGCTGGCTGCCATGTGACTGAAATGAAGAATAAGACATAATTCTTGCCTTTAAGGAACTCTCAGGACAAAACAGCATGTAATATAAATGCATAAAAGACATCTAAACTTAATGTTAGGTTAGCAAAAGCAAAGCTACAGTCTTATAGCAATGAAATGATGCAATAGAAAGAAGAGTTGAAATTAGAGGTGCTGGATTCAAATCCTGATGCTATCAATACTTATGTTGGACTTTGGAAAATAATTTCATGTCTAGTTTCCCCTTCGGTCAAATGTGAAGAGAAGGAGTGATTGGTTTCTTGCAGCTCTAAAATCTTTGATCCTAGAATTGAATAAAATGAACTGTGAAAGCAATCTCACAAGATGGAGATAGTGTTCTAAAAACTGAGTGAAGGTCAGCTGTGTCCCAGGCCCAAGTTTCTTTCTCCAGAGATCATGTGTTTTATAAAGAACAGGATCATATATAGCCCTTTTCTCTGTGAGACTAAGTTGGGGCCACGTTGGCATTAAAACTCCCATATAAGGTAATTTAGTAATCTTAAAGATGTGGTTGGGTTAGAAGTTTTTCCTCATTTATGGCTTAGAATGTGAGGTCATTTGTCCCGACTACTCAGGGCAAAGGTCCAGCCTATAGGGAATGTTACCCCAGACCTGTATATAATCCTCATCTATTTACTGTGCCTTGCCTCTCCTTGCCTGACTGTTTTTTAAGAGGGAGATGCCCTTTCTCGCAAGATCATTTTTGCTTTTACCTTGAGAAATCTTCTTGATTTATTTGAGCCGATAGTCTTTGTCTCACACAGATTTAACTAGGTTTTCTCTCTACCTAAGCCACCAGTTGCCAGAACTACTACCCAAGGACTGACCAATTCCCAAGACCAAGTTGATTTAGTAGTACCATGACCTTCTGGGTCAGGGGAAGCTGAGAAAGGGAACCTTCAGCCTCCAGAGAGGCCAAAAGCACCAGAATAGAAAATTCTCAATAAAACTCTAATGATTCTACCTGCAAAAGAACTCTCTTAGCAGAAGCTAAGGCAGGCTCTAAGCCCATATTGCCTAAATTTGACACATTAATGCTGAATTTCTTTGAGCTGAGTTTCACACTCCCTAAGTCCCTCTGCTTTTCTCTCTGGACCTAATATCTTTCTCTTTCCGTACCTGTATTGCATACTTGCCTACTGGAAGCCTGAACTCAAGTACTTTCCTTCTCTTAATCATTCTTTATTTATACTGTATATAGTTTGCTTTACATGTATTTGTTCACATCTTGTCTCTTCCATTAGATTCATTCTTTCACTCATTCAATAAATATTTATTAATGGCTACTATGTAGCAGGCATTGAACGGCTAAGCACCATGAACTCTTTGAGGGCAGACTATGTATTCCCCCAGCTCTTAGCAGCTAGGTAAAGCAGCAGATAAAGTGCCAGGCTTGGAGATGTGAGTTCAAATGTGAGCTCAGAACCTGTGTGACTGTGAGCAAGTCACTTAACCGTATTTACCTCAGTTTACTCATCTGTAAAATGAGCTGGAGATGGAAATGGCAAACCCCTCTAGTGTCTTTGCCAAGAAAAGCCCAAATGGGATTGTCAAGAGTTAGACACAACTCAACAGCAGCAGCGCTGTTTAAGGATGAATTATCTAACTCCATTATCTTCACTAAGTCTTATCCCCATCCTTCACCTAGGTGACTGCAGAAGGGAGGGCTCAGGGAAAGGGGAGAGGGTAGGGGCTGAGGAAACAACATTTTCTTTTTAAAAGCTAAAGTTTGCCTTTATTTGCATAATTCTGCAGTGTGCAGATGTCACAGCATCTGCATGGATGTTCCTACTGGGAAGATGAATCATGGGCTCCTCAGAAAATGCCCAACTTTTGCTTTCTTTTTTCCCCTCTTTTTGCAGCATCCAAACACTTCCAGAACACTTCTTTCAGATATTTGGCACTGAAAAGAGAGGGCCCATAATCCAAGCAACCAACTCATTTGCAAAACCATTTCCCTGAAGCCCTTTGCTGGGGCATCCGAGGCTGTACTCAGTTCACATGTTTGCACACATACACATACACACACAAACACACATACACACATACACACAGCAAGTCCATATCATATTCTGCTACAGACCCACAAAGTCACACACATTCATACATACAAATGGATCCCAACCATATCTTGCTGATGACATACCTATTTTTTTTATAAAGCTTTTTATTTACAAAACATATGAGTGATTTTTCTACATTGACCTTTGCAAAAACTTTTTTTCCCCAAGCTTGGTAATCTAATACATGCTAAATAGGATAAATTATATGACAAATACAATACATGTATACATATCTATACAGTTATCTTACAGCATAAGAAACAGCTGATGACATATCTACACTCCCACAGACATATACATATGTGAATGTGACTAGATCCTTCTCTACTATAGACTCACATAGGTGCCCAAACACAGGTAACCACACTTACATGGACATACAAATAAGTCTTATGCAGATATCACATTTCCCCCCTGCCTAGACCAACAGACCCCAGAACCATCTCCCAAGGCTTACTCAATCCCAAGGCTGAATTGACTTAGGAGTACCATGAATCTCTGGGACAAGCCCTGAATTCAACTCAAATTAGCTACAAATCATTCCTCAATGGCTTGTGTCTGTCAGAAACAGCCTTGTTATACAGCCCTTTTTGCAAACATTTAGAAATGGTATCCTCACTCCTTTAAAAACAACCTGGTTCACCATTGGACACATCTAACTCATTTACATCCAATTCAATTTTAATAAATATTTATTAAATATCTATTAGTTGTGTCCAGGCCCAGTATTAGGGAAATACCAAGTTTAGATGAGACATAGCCTCTACTTCAATAAGCCTCACAATCCAAGAGAACAAGGTGAATATATTGGACAATATTACATGAAAATGCACACAAGTGCAAAAAAAAACTCCAAAACTTGGAGAAAAGATTGTCAATCTTAGAAATCAAAGAGGCATTCATGAAAGAGGTCTCATTTGAGTTGGATGTGTAACCCCATGTTTTAGAAACTCTTGACATAAAAATCCAAGAACACTTAGAAGGATTGTTTTTCATTCTTAAGTCTCATCGCCCCCGTTCAGACAACCTGGAAAAGAATAATGCCATACTGTTCAAATTCCAACTAGCAAAAAGACTCTTCACTGTGTCATAGTGAAGCTTTTATTAAAACAAGGGAAATAAAATGTAAAACATAGAATGAGCACTTAGTTCCCAAGACTTCAGAACCATGGCATTCCAGAATTAGAAAGGACCTCAGTGGCCAAATAAATCAACCCATAATTAAGAAGAATCCCCATTGTAACACAGCCAACCTGTGGCATCCACTCACTGACTGAAGATGTCTTATAAGGGATAGCACTAACAAGTTAAGCAGTTACATCGACTAAATTAGCCTCTCTGACTTTCCTACCCATTCCTTAACCAGTTGAAGCCTTTGGAGCCAAACAATACAAGTCTGATCCCTTTGAAGATCATTTTGTTTGGTGTTTGTTAAGTTCCATATAAAACATCAAAAAAACATGATAATTGAATCCCTTTTCTAGGAGATAGTTCTTCATATACTTGAAGAATTCTATCAGGTTTCCCTTAAATTGTCCCTCCTAAAAATTAAACTCCTCTCATTTTTTCATAGGTCCTTATGTGACGTAGTTTCAAGCCTTTCACCATTCTATTGACTTCCTTTGAATGCCTCCCTTATACTATAGTTCCAGGAACAGAACACAATATTAAAAATACAGTCTGACCAAGTAGAATACTATATGATTATCACCCATATATTCCTAGAAAACAGACATCTTTTAATGCAAACTGAGCCTACATTATCTTTCTTGGATATATTGTTGACACATGGAGATTTCAGTTCATTATCTTTTTCAGACTGTTATCCAGTCATATTTCCCCTATCTTGTGTTGATAAAGTTATTTCTTGGACCCAAGTGCAAAGACTTTACATTTATTCTTATTAGTCAGTCAACAGTCATCCATAAAATTAAGGGATTCAACTAAATAATCTCCAAGATCCCTTCTATATCTGAAACTATGATCCTATGCTATAAGAGGCTAATTATCCCTCCTGTCTCTAGCTCACCTCAATACTGACCAATTCCTATGAATCACAAGGTTACACCACAGGTCTTTTATTTTGCTGTTGTCCAGATGAAGTCTTTTTTCTATGACCTGCTAATTAAAGTTGATTGTTTTCCTTCATTCTCAAAGGGGACCAAAATGATCTCACTACATATGTGGTCGACTCTGGCTGATCAGACCAATATGATCTCAGAAGGCTCCACCACCAGTACAAGCACAGAAAGGCTGGACATTCAAACAAGTTTCCCAATGAGGAGAATCAGGGATGAAAAATTGTCAAGTCAGAAAGTCAGAAGCAGGATAAAACTTAGTAGGAAATATAAAGGATTCTATATAAATTGAGCTTGAGGTGCTTGTAGGACATCTAGGAGGGTCTTCTGAAGGATTCATAGGATTGGAGCTTTGAAGCTAAAAGGAACCCTACAGATTATTGAATATGCCTAGTCATGGTTAAATTGGGCTCCAGGGAGGTGATATGACTTATCTAGTGTCATATAGGGACAAGGTACAAAAACAGAATTTGAAAGCAGGTTTCCTGACTCCTCCTTGGGAAGAGAGAGAAAGAGAAAGACAGAGACAGAGAGACAGAAAGGAGAGAAAAGGAAAGGATAGGACAGGAGGAAAGGGAAGGGGGGAAAAAGAGGGGAAAAGAGAGAAAAAGAAGGAGGGAGAGAGAAAGAGAGAGGGAGAGAGAAAGAGAGAGAGAGAGAGGAAGAGAGGGAGAGAGAGACAAAGGGAGAGAGGGAAAGAGGGAAAGAGGGAGAGAGGGAGAGAAGGAGAGAGAGGGAGAGAGAGAGAGAGAGAGAGAAGGATAGGGGGGGGGGGCCTTCAGCTTCTTATTCCTCAGTTTTTCCTTCTGAATAATAAGTCCCATATTTTTCTGGTCCCTAGAAGGGGATAAACACCCTCAGGGGAACATTGGCTCAGACCAGCATCTCCTAATATGACTCCATAAATAATGGAGAGATAGACCAGACTCACCAAGAAGACAAGATACATTTGGCTTTTAAGACAAATAAAAATAATTACCTCCCTGATTGAAACAGCTGCTCTCCTGATGGGCTGCTGTCTTCTAGAACATGGAGGGTGATTCACACCACTCTTGAAGGTCCAGGGCCTTCTTAAACTCTTTTTAAATCAAGAAAATTCTCCTCATCTATATGACTTGAGACTATTTTTGCTCCAGGCTTGAAACATTAATAAGTCAGCTCTCTGTCCCTAGAGCATACTTGGTCAAGGGGCTAGAGTAAACTCACCAACAGCATGATCGGCCTCCTCCCCTGCTGCTCCCAGACTCCACATGAGTTGCTAGCTAATGAACCAAATGGCCATTCTCTCACCCTAGAGGCTCAGAGCATTTTCTAATGCCAGCTCAGGTATTTTCAAGATTGGGGGAATGGCTAGAACCAGGGTTTAATGCAAAGATCCCTAAGCTTGGTTAGGCAGGGCTGCTTAAACCTTTTCCATTCGTGAACCCTTTTCACTCAAGAACTTCTTACATGACACCAGGTATACAAAAATCAATCAATCGATCATAATTTAGGAGACAAAAAGATCTGAGTTCAATCCTCCCTTTTATATGTAATATGTGACTCTGGGCATATTACAATCTCTCTGCCTCCAAAGACTTCTTCAAGACCATTAAGTGGCCCACAAGTTACTGATATTCATTCTTACTAACAATGAGATCACAGATCCAGTTTAAAAAAATAAAACAACAAAGCCCTACACTACCAATTTCACAGAGAGTTATTCTGAGGATTAAATGAGATAACAAGGTAAGTCATGACTTCAGAAAAACAGCAGAAGGAAATGGGGACATTTACCTTGAAGAAAAGAAGACTCAGATGAGCTATGATAGCTTATAAAAACAATACTTAGCATTTACATAACACTCTTCATTTTAGCTCATTTGATCCTGAAAACAATCCTATGAGAGAGGTGCTGCTATTATGACCCTCATTTCGAAAATGGAAGAAATTAGACACAGAGCAATGTCTAAGGCAGAATTTGAATTCTCTAATTCCCAATCCAATACTCTATTCACTATGCCACTTAATTGATGATAAGTGTATTGGGATGCTTGAAAAGGGCTGTTGTGTGATGGATCAGTCAGTCAAATATTTATTAAGCACTTAGTATGTGCTCAGGGTCATATAACTAGTGAATATCTGAGATTGGGTTTGAACTCATAAAGATGGACCTTCCTGATTCTATCCACTGAACCACACAACCTATCCCTTTATCTAGTTTGCCAACTAGAAACAGTTACAGAATATCTATACATATCTATTAAACACTGCCAACTGAATGTCCCATAGACATCTTAAACTCAGTATGTCCAAAACAGGAATCTTTATCTTTTCCCTAAACTCTTCCCTGTTTCTACCTTCTTACCACTGTAGAAGTCAACATCAGCCTTCCAATTCCTCAGGCTCACAATCTAGGAGTCATCCCAGAGACCTCACTTTCTCACATCCTTTTCCCTACAACCCATATCCAAGTTGTTGCCATTCTGATGATTTCATCTCTGCAACATTTCTGGAAAACATCTCCTACTGTCCTCAGTCATTCTTCTAGTACAGATCCTTATCCCCTCATGTCTGGTATATTGCAATAGCTGCTAGTGGCTCCTCCCACACCAATCCACTTCTCACTCAGCTGTCTTAAGTGATCTTCCTAAAGCACTGGTCTGATTATGTCACTTACACTCTTCAATAAACTCTAATAGCTCCTGCTCACATAGAGAATCAAATCTCTTACAATCTGTCCCCTCCAACATTTGCGGTTTTCTTAAACCTTATTCCCTAATCAAGTACTCTTTGATCCATTGACAGTGGCCTTCTACTTATTCTTTGCCTAAACACTCATCATTTTCACTGATTTTTTTTTTCATTCTGGAATTCTCTCCCTCTTTATCTCTACCTTCTGGCCTCCCTGGCTTCCTTTAAATCCCAACAAAAATCCCACTTTCTACAAGAAACTTTTCCCAAAAAGTTATCAAACTATGCATACCCTTTGACCCAGCAGTGTTTCTATTGGGCTTATATCCCAAAGAAATCATAAAAGAAGGAAAGGGCCCCACATGTGCAAGAATGTTTGTGGCAGCTCTTTTTTGTAGTGACTAGAAACTGGAAACTGAATGGATGCCCATCAATTGGAGAATGGCTGAATAAATTATGGTATATGAATGTTATGGAATATTATTGTTCTGTAAGAAACGACCAGCAGGACGATTTCAGAGGCCTGGAGAGACTTGCATGAACTGATGCTGAGTGAAATGAGCAGAACCAGGAGATCATTATACACGGCAACAACAATATTATATGAGGATCAGTTCTAAGGGACATGACTCTCTTCAACAATGAAATGCTTCAAACCAATTTCAATTGTTCAGTGAAGAAGGCCATATACACCCAGAGAGAGGGATGTGAAATGTGGACCACAGCATAACATTTTCATGTTCTCTATTGAGGTTTGCTTGCATTGTATTTCCTTTATCGGATTATTATTTCTTATAAATATGATTTCTCCTGCACAAAAAATGTTATGTGGCAATAACTATACATATATTCGATTTCTTAAGTATTCTAACATAATTATCATGTAGTGGATATCCTGCCATTTAGGGGAGGGGTGGGGAGTAGGGGGGAAAATTTTGTAACAGAAAGCTTTGTAAGGGTTAATATTTAGGAATTACCCATACATATGTTTTGCAAATAAAAAGTATTAATAAAAAAAGAAAGGGTGAGGTTTAATAAATGGCAAGGAATAAGGGTGGTCTATGAATCTTGAATGGTGCAGGGACTAGAACAGAATACTTATAATAAGGAAGATGTGAGTCTGAATTCTGCCTTAGTCATTTAGTAAATAAGTAACCTTGAACAAGACTGTCTGCTTCAGTTTTCTCATCTGTAAATGGTACCTACCCCCTAGGTTGTTGTAAGGATCAGTGAGATCCCTTTAAAACACTTTTCAAATCTTACAACAATAGATAAATCCAAGCTATTATTATCTCAGTGGCCCCAATAAGAAGGGATTAAAAATATTCATTCTTTAGGGTCTACTAGTAATAAAAGTATTAATAAATTATTAATAATTTTTAAAAAAGAAACTTTTCCCTATTTGCTCTGATTCCAGTACCTTCATTCCACCAATTTTCTCCCATTTATCTTGTATGTATCTTGTTTGTACATAGTTGTTTGCATGCTGTCTCTCCCATTAATCCATGAACTTCTTGAGAACTGATATATACTTTTCTGATATATACCTTTCTTTGGGGGATTGATGTATACCTTTCTTTGAAGTTCAATGCCTATTATATAGTAGATTAATAAATATTAATAAGTCTAAGCTTTGGACAATTGGGTGAAGCAGTAGATAGAGTGTCAGACCTGGAGTCAGGAAGTTGTTATTCAGTCATTTTTCAATTACATCTAACTCTTCATGATCACATTTAGAGCTTTCTTGGCAAAGATACTGGAGTAGTTTGCTACTTCCTTTTCTAGTTTATTTTATAGATGAGAAAACTGACACAAGCAGGATGAAGCGACTTGCCCAGGGTCCCAAAACTAAGTAGGTATATGAGGTAGATTTGAACTCAAAGACTTCCCAATTCATCTTCATGAGTTCAAAGCCAAGTCATTTTATTCTCATACAGAGAAAGAGATAGATAGAAAGACAGACAGAGAGAGAGAGAAAGAGAGAGACAGAGACAGAGACAGAGAGAGACAGAGATACAGAGAGATAGAGACAGACAGAGACAGAGAGTGTTACATGTGAGGAAAATGCGTAGACTAGAGCTGAACCAAAGAGAGTAGGGAAAGGAGTAATGTGTAAGAAGGTTGAAAAGGTTAGGAGCAGATTGTTAGAGGCTTTAAATGCCAAAGAGAACATTTTGTTTTATCCTGAAAGTACTAGGGAGCTATAGAGTTTATTGGTAAATTTATAAGACAATCAAATCATTCTCCCAGCCAGCCCCAATTCTCATCTCCATCTTCACCAACTTGTCACTGTTTCAGCTCCATCCCTGCTCCAACATCAGTCTTTGGCTCTGATGCCGCCCCTCAATATATTCTGACTGTCTTCTTCCTTAGAGGAAAACAATCACTAGTCAGCTATGCTTTATATGCTTCATTGGAGGTAAATTTCCCACTGCTGGCCAATTGCTGAACTGAGTTATTGGTTCTGAGTTGTACTAGATGGTCCCTAGAGTCCTTTCCAATTCTGACATTCTGTGAGCTTTGTAACCATAAAGTGTCCTGTAAATGGAAACCACTTATGGAATGTATGTTTGCAAACATACTCACACAAGCATCATTTTTTTTGAGACTGACAAGTTTAGAAATGGTTGAGGATTTCCTGCAGAATTTGCATTCATTCATTCATTCATTTATTCATTCAATTATTTAACAAGGAAATGTTGAATTAAGAGACTGTTCTTGTGCAAGAAACTGTACTGGATGTCTAGGATGAAAAATAAAAGTCCCCACACTGAAGGAGCTCACCTTCTACCAGGAACATGGAAGGAGTACCTGTAAAGGTGGGGAGAGGGAATATAACATATACACACATGTATAAATATAAGGTCTGACAGGGGACCTGAATAAAGGAAACCATCTTGTGTGAACATGAGCATAGATGAGCTGTACCCAGGCTTTTGAGGGATATGGCCTTCTGGACCAAGGGTGAAATACATATCCAAGCAGAAAAGCCTACAAAATGGTAGCCTTACAGCTTATGGATACTCAGATGAAATGAGAGGTAATGAGGTTTTTCAGACAGAAGGCAACAATTACTATCTGCTTTGAATAAACACAATATTCCATGTTTTTACAGCTCTCCATTTTTTTCCCAGTCTTACTTCCTTTGATTGGTACCTGCACTTTCCATTCCTGTCCTGCCACTCCCATAATTGTCCCTCAAATTTAAATATTCTTGTTACTGCACATTTGCTTACAGAAATGCTCTTCCTTTTTCCCCTCTTCTTCAAATTCAAATATCTCATATTCCTTTTTGTATGTAGATATATGTATGTATGTATATAATATGTTATATTTTATAGATATATACATATATATGATATGTGTGTATATATATGTATACATACATATATAGAGATATTTGTATATGTATGTGTATACATAAAAAGGCATCAGTAATCTGGCAAATGTTTAGCAACTGGTTCTCCAAAAAACACAAATTATTTAATTACATATTGTAAAGTTTAATCTGTATCATTAATATTTCTCTATCACTGTTTAAGCTTAAACAGTCAAAAAAACAATGAAGTCCTAATTTATCATGTTTGCCAATTTCCAAAATATAAATGCTGACTTTTTAAAATAAAATTTCACAATCAATTCTCAAAAGCTGGTTCAAGTTTGCTCTTCCTTCCAACCCTTTTGCTGGAAGAGGGCATAGGAATAGAAGCTGTTAGAGTCTTTCCCATTCAAATGGCCTACTTCTTGTTCCTTTCTTCCATACCCAGCTCAAGTCTCACCTTCTCCCAGAAATCCACAATGAACTTTCCTTTCTCTGGGCAACCTTAATACTTAGTTTTTTGTAACCCACTCATCTGATTTATAGCATTCAGTATTCCTATTATTAAAATAGCCTTATCTAGTAAGGGACAAATGGGGCTTTGTCTAGAGGTGATAAATTTAAAAGGCATCTAAGGGACTGATAAGGAGTGTATCTCCTGATTAACTTGCTGAATTTTCAGAATACAGAGACTTTGGAACTTTTGATCATATCTTCTTACACAGGGATATGAATGTGCCCCCTCAGCATCTCATAGAAAATGAGTGTTAGTCATGAAATGAATTGGTTTACTTGGATAATTGTGAAGAGAGCCACCTATTTGTTCTGACCAAAATAAGAGAATCTGCAATCATAGATTTTTCCTTTCCTCCTTTTTTTTTTTGGAGGATAGACAGAACTAACAGCAGATATGGGTCTGAGGAGTCATGTTATGAAATGTTAGCTTTTGTAGCCCCTTTTTCTTAACTACCGATCTATCTCATAAATTCACTGAAGTCCTAAACAAAAAACCCTACATGAATGTTAACCTGTCTGCCAGGCCTGTCTAGCAAGTTTTCAAATCTATGGAAAGATTTAAGAACCTTAGGAGTTTATTCAATTTATTCAGAAATAAAGGAGTATCTGATCTTCTCTCCTTCAGATGGAAAGGATAATCATTCTACATAAGTTTGTTGACAGTTGATTTGATCATAAATTCATTTAGATCTTCTAAAAACTCCATTTTAAAAACTGAGTGTGCTGTTTTGTCTTCAAGGACACAGGAACAAAAAACACAAGACTCTTGAAAACAAAGTTGATCACAAGTGTTGAGGATCTTTGAAATGTAACCCCAAAAAGGTGGTTACACAGTATTTAGAAGGACGCTTTAACACCACACCAATACTGAGCTACAATAACTGATAGTAAGCTCACATGAATAGGCAGGTAGGTAGGTGACACAGTGCCTAGAGTACCAGGCTTGCAGTCAGAAAGACCCGAGTTCAAATACAGCTTCAGATATTTAATAGCTCTGTGATTCTGGGCAAATCTGACTGTTTGCCTCAATTTCTCATTTATAAAATGAATTGGAGAAGCAAATTGCAAACCATTCCAGAATCTCTGCCAAGAAAATCCCAAATGGGATCACAAAGAGTCAGACATATGACTGAAATGACTGAACAACATTAACAATAAAAACCATATGAATATCCATCCTCAGGAGTGGAATGAGAAATAACTATCCTTAATATTCAGCAATGGAAGATATCCACTATTGGATCCAAGTATTCAAGAGAAGTCCAAAGGGTTGATGGGAAAAATCATGACAAATGAGACCCAGATGAAACCTGTGTTACATCCTTATGGTAATCATACCTGATTAGCAGCACAGAATGGGACCTTTTTTATGTTGGAGGTACACAAACTCCCCAATAGAAAGTGCAGGTGTATTCCCAGCTTTACTTCTGCTCCTCCTCAAAGATAGGAAAGAATTCCCATTGTTAAAGGAGAATGTCAGGCATTCTGGGGCTCTTGGATAATATTGTATTGGCAATGTGAGAGCTGGGCTTAGGGGTCAGAAAGTCCTATGAGTGACCATCTCTATGAACTTCAGTTTTCTCATCTGTAAAACAAAACAAAAAGAAAAAAAAAGGATTGAACCAGATGTCCTTTAAAGTCTTTTCCAATTCTAAATCTTGGATCCTAGATCCCTCTTCAATGCATTAACTGCATCATTACCTACCACTGAATTTTTAAAGCAGGCAAATATAAAATATAAACCACCTTCCAAAGTCCTGGCTATGACTATATTGTTCCCATTATCTACAGTATTCTATCTTTCCCTGACTGAAATCTCACAAGTGGAGTGCACCCCATAGAGGCAGTAAATCATGGACTTAATACAATAGAGATTTCTACAATAATGTTAGTCTTGCTATGGCTTTGCTGGAAATGCTTCCCCTTCTGGAATTAAGCGCTACACATAAACCAGACACCCAAAGAGCTGCTACATTTATACTCTGGGGGGGTCAATCTCTGTATTCTTCTAAGTGGTAGGGAGTGTCATCTCCAGTCATCCTGATCTATATCTTGCCACTGGACTCTGATGGGTCTAGAGGAGAGAGTGACTCACTTAAATCCAACTCATTTGATGTCATAGCATCACCTCCTGGTATCATGGTCTGATTTCAAGGACAAAGGACAAATAGCAACAACAATGAACAGAGAACTGGACCTCGAGTCAGGAGATCTGAGTTCAAAAGCAGCATGAAATACTAGTTATATGACAAGGCAATTTACTTAACTACTGTCTACCTCAGTTTCCTCATCTGTAAAATAGAATTAATAATAGCACCCAACTCCCAAGGCTGTTATGAGGATAAGATGAATTTTCATAAATATATATATATATATATATTTCTGAGGCAATTGGGGTTAAGTGACTTGCCCAGGGTCACACAGTTAGGAAGTGTTAAATGTCTGAGGCCAAATTTGAACTCAGGTCTTCCTGACTTCAGGGCTGGTGCTCTATCCACTGCGCCATCTAGCTGCCCCTGAATTAATATTTTTTAAAGGGCTTTGCAAAACTTAGAAAAGCATATAAATGCTATCTAATGTTACTCAGGTCCTAGGTTCCGTATATATGCTTAGCATATAATAGGCACTTAATCATTTTTCATTCATTAATTCATTCACATCATGCCTAATGGGAGCAGGCAGTAAATTCGGAGTCATGAGTGTGGACAGTGTGCCAAAAGTACAAACCAGGAGGTCCATTTGACCCCAGATTAAAATAGGTTGAATCTTCCCCCATTCTGTCGTGGAGAAACAAGGCTTTGATTTCTTGCTGGAGACCTTTATCACAATCACCCTTGAATCATGTTCTGTATCTCCCCCATGCAGATCTCTGCCAAGTATAATCCTTTCTAGAATCTGCCTGCATTGTATAATAAAAACATGAGCTATGATAAATCTTGTGATTTATCTCCTAGAATCAGAATGCAGAATGGATAACAAGTGCACACCTTTGAAAAGTATGCAAACATCAGCTCCGGGGACTACGGAGTTGAATGATTGTCCTTATTTATTAATAAGGTTTTTTTTTTTTACTTCCTTCAAGCTCTCCTCTCTGCTCTGTATTAGTGCATTCAAAAACACCAATGTCACTGTTTTACTTCTGTTGCTGTTCATTTGTCCCACTGATGTTTAGTTTGGAGTATTTTATGATGACTAGATGGGATGCCCTTTGGGAATAAGACGTAGGGCTGGAAATGTGGGAAGAGAAGAATAAAGACAGAAATTCTGGAGATGTCAATCAGGATTTAAATGAGCACAAAGGATAAATGTAATAACCATTACATATTATTTGTCATACAAAATAGTGAATCTAGAACAGGAAGTTGTTTGGTCATTTTAGACATATCTGATTATTTATGACCCCATTTGGGGTTTTCTTGGCAAAGAGAGTAGAATGTTTTCCCTTTTCCTTATCCAGCTCATTTTACACATGAGAAAACTGAGGCAGACAGGATTAACTGACTTGCTCAAGGTCACACAGCCAGTAAATAGCTGAAGCCAGATTTGAACTCAGGAAGATGGGTCTTCTTGACTTCAGACCCATTGCTCTGTGTACTATGATGCTCCCTAGATGAGACCTAAGTTCAAATTTAGTCTCAGCCACACAAGCTGGGTGACACTGGGCAAATCATTTAATCTGTTTGCCTCCTTTTCCTGAACTGTAAAAGGAGATGACAATAGTACTTTTCTCCTAGCATTATTGAGATGATTAAATAAGGCAATATTTATAATATGTTTAGCACAGTGACTGGCACATAGTAGGCACCAAATAAATGCTTGTCTCCTTCCTTCCTTCCATAAGCTAATTAGTAGCTTGACAAAATGAATGTTAGTGTAGAAATCGATAACTAACCAAGAGATATTTATATTAGGTTGCAATCACTGCAGTGGTTCTTGCTGGGGAATTATTTTTTGAAGGGCTAGAAGCCACTGGACTTAACATGCTTCTTAGCATTTTTCATTCTGGATAAGAACCTTGTGTTATACCAGGCTTACTGAAGTAACAGAACTAAAGCTAGAAGTTATTTTTGACTTAATATTTCAGTTGTTTTTTCGTAGCATCTGACCCTTTGTGACTCCATTTGGGTTTTATTGGCAAAAATACTGGAGTTGGTTGTCATTCCCTTCTCCAGCTCATTTTACAGATGAGGAAAGGCTAAGTGACTTGCCCAGGATCACACAGTTAGTGAGTGTCTGAGGTCAAATTTGAACTCAAGAAAATGAGTCTTCTTGGCTCCAGACTCGATGCCCAATTAACTTCACTACCTAGCTGCCTTTGACATAGTCAGAAGGGGATTACAGGGAGTCTCTTTGCTAGAACTGAGGCAGGACTCTTGCTCTGCCCATTTGAAATCTGGGTCATGGCCATATGTGGCAATCCCAGGGCAAGGAGAAGCACTAGCATACTCAGTGGAGCAGGGACCCTCATAACAGTTCTAAGGCTGAAAAGAGTGCTTGTGGTCACTCACAGATCACAGCACACTCCAGGAGAGTAGTAAACATACCTCTTCCTAGATCTCATACCACCTTGGAAGAATAGGAAACTTAAAGCTCCCTAGAAGTATCTCTAAAAACAGCTTCATAAAACCCATAAAGCTCGGGACAAGGTCCTGGAAGCAGGACCCTGTTTTAAAAATACAGTTAAAAGTCAAAAAGTAAACTGTGAAAAGTGAGCAAACAACAGAAAAAATTTCTGACCACAGAAAGTTACGGAAAGTTCTGACAAGGAAAATCAAAACATACATCCAGAAGAAGATAACAAAGTCAAAACTCTTATATCCAAAGGCCTCAAGAAAAACCATGAATTGACCTGAGGCTATGGAAGAGCTCAAAAAGGATTTTGAAAATCAAGTAAGAAAGGTAGAGGAAAAATTGAAAAAAGAAATGAGAATGATGAAAGAAAATCATGAAAAACAACTCCACAGCTTGACAAAGGAGACACACACACACACACACACAAAAAAAAAAAAATACGGAAGAAAATAACATCTTAAAAAACATACTAGATACAAAAAGTCAATGAGTAGAGAAGAATCATTAAAAAGCAGAATTGGTCAAGAGGAAAAAAAGGAACAAAAATTCACTGAAGAAAAAAACTCCCTAAACAGCAGAATTGGCCAAATAGAAAAGGAGGTACAAAAGCTCATGGAAGAAAATAATTCCTTAAAAATTAGAATTGAGCAAATAGAAACTAACAACTTTATGGGAATTCAAAAAACAATAAAACAAAATCAAAAGAATGAAAAAAAACACAAAACTGTGAAATATCTCATTGGAAAAACAATTGATCTGGAAAATAGATCCAAGAGAGATAATTTAAAAATTATTGGAATATCATCTGAAAGTCATGATTGAAAAAAGAACCTAGACATCATCTTTCAAAAATTACCAAGGAAAACTTCCCTGGCAGTTCTAGAACTTTAGAGTTAAACAGCAATTTAACTTTAGGATTAAATAGCAATTGAAAGAATCCACTGATCACCTCCTGAAAGATATCCCCAAAATGAAAAGTTGCAAGAATATTACAACCAAATTCCAGAGCTCTGAGGTTAAGGAGAAAATATAACAAGTGGCTAGAAAGAAACAACTCAAATATGGCAGCATTAGTTAGGATAACAAAGATTTAGTAGCTTCTACTTTAAAGGATCAGAGGGCTTGGAATATGATATTCCAGAGGGCAAAGGAGCTAGGATTACAAACAAAAATTATCTACCCAGCAAAAACTGAGTATAATCCTTCAGGGGGAAATGAATATTCTATGAAACAGAGGACTTTCAAGCATTGTTGATGAAAAGACCAGAGCTAAATGAAAATTCTGATTTTTTTTTTCAAATACAAGACTCAAGAAAAGCATAAAAAGATAAACAGGGAAAGTAAAATCATAAGGGACTTAATAAGGTTAAATTTCTTACATGAGAAAATGATACTTGTAACATAAGAATTGGAGGAGTATATTTAGACCAAGGGCATAGGTGTGAGTTAAATATAAAGAGATGATACCTAAAATAAATAAAATTCAGGAGTGAAAAGAGGGAATATATTTTGAGCAAGGGAAAGGAAGAGATAGAATGAGTTAAATTATCTCACATAAAAGAAGTAAGGGGGGGCGGAGCCAAGATGGCGGGGTGAAAAGGTGACTTTCTGCCTCTCCTCCGATCTTCTCTCAAATCAACAATAAAATAAGCCTCCGAACTGATCTTCAAGTCAACGAACTCAGAAATATTTGGGCACAGCTCTCTGGATAACTTCATATCAGGTTAGTCGGACTC
>JAJPUD010006609.1:112833-125351 GCA_023553655.1 Myrmecobius fasciatus | reverse complement strand
CAATTTTCAGATGATGAAATTAAAACCATCTCTAGTCATATGAAAAGATGCTCCAAATCACTATTGATCAGAGAAATGCAAATTAAGACAATTCTGAGGTACCACTACACACCTGTCAGATTGGCTAAAATGACAGGAAAAGATAACGATGAATGTTGGAGGGGATGTGGGAAAACTGGGACACTAATACATAGTTAGTGGAACTGTGAACGGATCCAACCATTCTGGAGAGCAATTTGGAGCTACGCTCAAAAAGTTATCAAACTGTGCATACCCTTTGACCCAGCAGTGTTTCTACTGGGCCTATATCCCAAAGAGATCTTAGAGCAGGGAAAGGGCCCCACATGTGCAAGAATGTTTGTGGCAGCTCTTTTTGTAGTGGCTAGAAACTGGAAACTGAAGGGATGCCCATCAATTGGAGAGTGGCTGAATAAATTATGGTATATGAATGTTATGGAATATTATTGTTCTATAAGAAATGACCAGCAGGACGATTTCAGAGAGGCCTGGAGGGACTTGCATGAACTGATGCTGAGTGAAACGAGCAGAACCAGGAGATCATCATACACAGCAACAACAGTATTACATGATAATCAATTCTGATGGACATGGCTCTCTGCAACAAAGAATTGCCTCAAACCACTTCCAATTGTTCACTGAAGAAAACCATATACACCCAGAGAGAGGGATATGAAATATGGATCACAATGTAACATTTTCATGATCTCCATTGAGTTTTGCTTGCATTATGTTTCCTTTCTCTGATTTTCTTTTTTTTTTCTTGTAGATAGGATTTTTCTTGCATAACTTGTCAAGTATTTCAACATTATTAACATGTAGTGGACTTCCTGCCATCTAGGGGAGGGGAGGGGACTGGGGGTAAAATTTGTAATGGAAAGCTTTGTAAAGATCAATGCTGGCGAACTACCCATACACATGTTATACAAATAAAAAGCTTTAATAAAAAAAAGTAATTTTTAAATGGGTTGAAATCTGTAAAAAAGAAGTTTGCATACTTCAGACATATATACTAAGAAACAATTTGATTTCTCGGTCTAGGATCACACTGTTTTGCAAGTTCAGAATGTGTCAGAAAACAGTTATTCCCTTTCTACATTTCTTGGTTAAGATATCATCTTCTTCAAATTTTCTATTAATTTCAATTTGCTGATATTCATTATTGCTGTGCATTTATCTATTAATTTTGCTTTTTGATAACTAGCCCATTTGCCAATATTGAACAATTTTTCTCCTTTGCTTGAATTATCAAATATCATGTGGCAATTCCAAACTCCTGGAACATGCTGGTAATTGATTTGGCAGAATACAAAAAAGTCATTTTATCTTTAAGAATATCACACACCAATAGAAAAAGAAATTAGATATACTAATGCTAAAACAGTATGTTGCTTCTTTTTCAAAATGAAGATGTTCAGGGTACAATGACTCTTTCATGCTACTAAACTCTTTTACATATTATAACTAAGAATCCATGAGATTTCATTCTAAGGTCACCCGATGGGTTAACAAAAATATACTACTGTCAAACATATCCACTTCAACATAACATTGAAATTGTATGTTGCATCATTTAAGAAAGTTCTCATTCTTCCCTTAAGAAACTACAGTATAATTTCATTTCATATATTCATTTACTTACCTGCCAATAAATGTAGTCTCTTTTTAAAAAATGTCACCCACAGACTCCTAGTAAAATTTCTTTTATTGTACCATGCTTAATATTTCCTTTCCCCATTACTATTATAATGAGTGTTCAAAAGATCAAAAGATAATTATAATGTGCCCAAACTAAACATATTTAGTTCTTTCTCTTATTTATGCTCATAAATCATTTATTCTTTCATCTTCCTAATTACTTCTGCTCCTCTTAGAATCTCTGCTGGTTGCCTATAGCTATCTCCTAGTTGGCTTATGGAGCTCAGTCCAATGTCCTAGAGGATTTTCACTAGAATTGTGACTAGAGAAAGAATTATCACTTCCTGCTCCTGAACCTGATGTCTACTTCAAGGGAGCCCAAAATAGCACTGGTCGTTTCTGCTGGCACATCGTATTGCAAACTCATATATAATTTGCTTTCTATTATCACCCTTGGGTCTCTTTTGGCACTACATGCAAGTTTTACCTGCCCCTTGACTGTATCTGATTATTTTTCCCTCGATGCCTTATGCAGTTTGCATTTTTACAAGCTGACTCTGAGTTTGTATTTCCCTCTCCTTATTTCTCACCTGCTTTGTTGCCATTGTATTATTTCTGTCCTTTCCAGGTTGTTAGCATGTCCCAATTTAGAATAACCTGAAAAATTCTGTTTATTCCCTGACCCAGCTATTCTCCTGGGGTTCTAACAATATGTTCAATATTCTGGGCCACAAATGATGCCAACTAGAACTTTAAGTGAGTGCCTGGAGTTATGCTACCAGCCACAGGGAGGGATAACCCCTGACTTCTGAAATGGGAGCTTTCCTTCAGTAGCTTGGCTCAGATATCACTGTGGAACTATCTTTGAACATTTTTTATAATATAGCAATGAGGAGACAGAGTGTGAACTGCTTCTTTTAACCCTTTCAGAACATATTGCCAGTTAAGAATGTTGTTGCCTTTTCAGAAAAGAATATTATTCTGCCTTCTACCACAGCTGTATTTAGCAAAATTGTATGGGTCAATGCCAATTTGGCCATTGATTCGATGATTCCAGTATTCAGCAGCTGCCTGTAGGTCAGAAATTTGATCTTGCTTTGGAGTTACTGAGCTGCTTGCAGACCTACTGCGTAGGGAAGAAAGATTGAAGCAGTTTCCAACAGTGGAAAGATTCTGGATTGGGAACCTTTGGAATTAATGGATGCGATTTTGAATTCCAGGTCTTCCTTGTGTGTCCATGTGCAAGTAACTCAATATGATTTGACCTCAATTTAAACATTTGTAAAATGAGAGACTTTTACTAAATTTTCTGTAAGATTCTTTTCATTTTTAAACTTATTATCAAACCATACTGTGATTCTGTGATTGACATATTCCTCTGAAAAGAGTAGGATGGTTAAGGATGGGCATTTGCCTAAATTAATTACAAGAACATAAGCCAAAGATTGATGATAAATGACAATTCAAGTCATCTCTTCTTCCATCCCAGTCTATGTCTATCAGAACCAAGGCAGGACTAGGTCCCAGTCATCAAGTCCCTTGACATCTATCCTCTCAACCTTGCCCCTACTCATTAAACAGATTGTTAATTGGCTTAAATGGCAACTCTACACCCTTTTATCTACTCACATTATTCCCCTTTGGCTTAAGGTTTAATGGGTTAATGGTTGAAGGGTTAATAAGTCCATTGATTTTCACTGTGGGAGACCAGCTACTGTTGCTTTGGTCTTGGGATGATATAATGATCTTTCTTTCTCAATGATTACCATTCTTTGATTTAGGATTGATACCCAAGCACAAGCTTTCTTCCTCCTGATACCATCTCCAACCATGTTGGCTCTCTCCCTATTGTCTTCTCTCCCTCTATTTCACCCACTATAGTTCTTTGTTTATTAACGTTATTAATGTCAATAATTACCTTGTATCATGTCAACAAGTCCCTCTCTAGAAAACATTGAATTTTGAGTAACATATATATTTGTTTTGCTCTTCCTGAAACTGGAAGTGTTTTCCCCTACTATTGTCACTTGGGAAACTTTCTCTGATGCAAATTCCATCCAGAAATATTGCTCTCATAGACATTTCAAATATAACCAATCATTTTCCTTCTTGAGAAAGGAGTTCAGTAGCTGTCAGCTTGTTTTCTACCCCAATCTTTGTCTTTATATTTAAGGAATTCAATTTATATGTTGATTTCTTCTCAAATAATAACCTTGCTTCCAAGCTCTTCTATCTCCTTACATCCCATAATCTGGCCATTGTGTATGCTGGCAGATTTTTCACAGCCAGGTCTCTGGAGAAAAAAAATGCACACCATTCTTTTATGTTTGATATGTATTAATATTTTTCCATCCCTTTATGAAAGTAATCAGCAAAACAAAGAAATAAAGGCAATATTTGCAGATTTCTGCAGCATATATGTTGCTGCATTTAACAGTCAGCTTTTGGAATACAATCCAAAGTAGCTTCAGTACAGTGGTTTCAGGCTCTCTTTTTTTTTTTCTGTATGTTTGATTTTTTGATATGTTCACTTCCTTACCCAATTATTTCTGATTGTCTCTTTCTTCTTCCTTTCCCTCTCCTCTTTCCTTCTTCTTCCCTCCTTCCTCCCTCTGTTTCTCTGTCTCTTTCTTTATCTGTTCCTCTGCCTCTTTCTCTTTCACTCATGCACACACAACTACACATCATTTGTATATTTTATATATTTGTATACAATTTTGTATATATATATATACATATATATGTATATATATACATATATATGTATATATACTTTGTATATTTTCTCACACAATTTCTTTCCAACAATATTCAATTATTTCTAAACTGCTGCAGCTAAATTAGACAGGATGGGGACAGCTAGGTGGTGGAGTAGATAGAGCACCAGCCCTGAAGTCAGAAGGACCTAAGCTTAAATCTGGTATCAGACACTTAATACTTCATACGTGTGTGACCCTGGGCAAGTCACTTAACCCCAATTGCCTCAACAACAAAAAAAATAAAATAAAAAAAAATAAATTAGACAGGATGATGATGTGGTATATTCACTTCATTTTGGCTTATCTATACAGGTTTATTGACCTCATAGCAGGAAGCAAGAACTAATGGTTAATCTCACCCTTGATTATGGAGCAAATATTTTACCTAAGTCTGAACTTGTTATAATTTCTTCCATAGTGGTATTTAGCATTCCATCTTTAGCCATGATGTGCCAATAAACCTATGTTTATTTGTTTGACGTGGTTTACTAAAGTCATTAAGTGCACATGAGGTATTATTTTCCACCTACCTAAGTCTTCTATTATATCATCAGGGCATTTAATATGTTGGTTACTAGAGAAAATTAAAAAAGAAAATATAAGGGAATTTAGCACTAAATTTTATATTATCTACTTTCAGACTTTCTCTCCAAGATCATTAATAAAAAATGTTTATTTATTTTTATTTATTTCTTTTCTTTTTTTTCTTTTTTTCTTTCTTTTTTTTCCTGAGGCAATTGGGGTTAAGTGACTTGCCCAAGGTCACACAGCTAGGGAATGTTAAGTGTCTGAGACCACATTTGAACTCAGATCCTCCGGAATTCAGGGCTGGTGCTCTATCCACTGAGCCACCTAGCTGCCTCTATTTCTTTAAATATGGAATAACCATTATACCTCTAAAAGCAGGCAAAACTTAAAGTTATAGCATAAATTGGTAACTAACAATCTTTAGGGTAGCCCATATTATAAAATAAAAAAATTCAACTATCAAATTAACTTTACATATAAAGAAGGTAAATACAAACTACATATAAAGTTCTATATATTTTAACTTGGACTCCATGAAGATTAAATAATCAATAAATATTCTTCCTCAGATGTTAACTTATTTGAGCATTATATGCTCTGAAGTCACAAAAACCTTTACTAATATCATATGTCATATTTAATCCATGAGAAAGGCAGCCTGGTATGATGGATAGCATAATGATCTTTGACTAATGAAGATGTAAGTTCAAAAATTGCCTCTAACACTTAACTAGTTTGTGGGCTTGCTTTATTCATTTGATTTCTATATACCTGAGTAAAAGCACTAATACTTACCTACTGTCATTCATGAGTTATACGCAAGTTTTCTATACTTAGGAAATCATAGCTCCTTGGTGATCACATATTATTATGCATTAATGTGATTTCTTTTACGAGTGTAAAACATGAAACAAAAAATTATAAATATGAAGAAAAAATAACATACTGTGATGAATTATTTCCATCAAGTTGGGATTGCTTTACTTGGTTTCAGTTCTCCAGGTCCTTCAGTGATGCAGCAATTCTAGCATTGAAAAAGCCTTTCTGGGGCAATTCCATGTACCTTCTTTCCTCTTGGGATTGTTATGAACCAACTGCTAAAACTTTATTTGCATTTTTTTTCTACTCTTCCCTTCTTTAACAAATGATAATATGATTAATATGCTTGCTTCTTTACAAATGGTTGATATTCTTTCTGCTTAACCTGCAACCGTTCAAATTAAAATCCATTTTCTATCCAAAGGTTTTTTTTTGTTGTTTTGTTTTGTTTTTGGCTGCTCAGTTAATTACGTGTATTCCTTGTTTTTTTAATCATATATAGATTTAACCAAACATTTTGTTGTTGTTGTTGTTGTTTCACTTATAACTGATACCAAAAGACATTTACTTTTCATTCAGCTTTTCCTGGAATTAATAGACATCTCATAGCTCTAACACATGTTATATCACGCTCCAAACATTTGGCATGTCTGATTTCTGATAGTTCAAAGATAAGACAATGGAATTGTATGTATGAGTAAATTGGAATAACTGAATGCTTTGGCCATCTGACATTCCACTTCATAGAATCAGAATAATTTCTTTCCTCATGTCTTCTTCTTTGGCTAAAGAACATATTCATGGAAAATTTTTAATGATAAAAGGACGTTCTTAATGAAAAAATGAAAAGTAGAAGAAGAAACAAAGAAACACTAAGAAAGAAAGAAAAAGAGAGAAAAAGGCTTTAAAGCTTAAAATAACGTATTATATATATGCACATATATATACACACACACATATATAATATACTATATATGTATGCATATGTGTATATATGCATACATATATACATAGTATGTGTGTGAAGGAATAAAAGTGCTAAAGTATTATTTCTACTATCATTTAAAGAAGATACTGTTCAATTTGCCACTTCAGTCACATCTGTCTTCTTCACCATTTTCCTTATTGTCAACTACAAGACATACTTAACATTAAAAAGAAAGAAGATGGTATCATCAATAGCAAAAATTTGGAAAGTAGTCAGTATCTGCCAACACAGAGGTGATGTGACACTGTAGCTGTGCTAGACAAGATATGTTCAGGGCACGTTACCCAGAAAGATAATGAAACCTTGCCAAGGAGTAGTTTTCTCTCTTAAATTGTCTTTTTTGCCTATCTTTCTATCCTCTCTCTCTCTTTACTTCAATCTCTTTGTGTGTCTTGTCTCTGGCTCTTTCTCTCTTTCTCTTTTCCTATCTATAGAATGAAGAAATTAGATTTCTTCCAAGCCATTAGTGATAATTTTATTTCTTTATTATTACTTCTATAATAATTTTCATCTCTAATGGTGTGATTTTATGATTTTTTTCTCAATTTGATAAAGTGAGAAAATCTTATTTTAATGTCTTCAAGCCATCCAGATGAAAAGTAGAGCTTTAGTATCTCTTTAAACTTTAAAAATATAATAACAAACATCCAAATGGTTTTAAAGCTCAAAATAAGTGGGCCTAATCAGAAAATCTTAGGACTACAAACTAAAATGTTGCAGTTCACAATTGAAATGGAATATAATAATCTGTTGTTCCCCATCCATTTATCCATCCATCTACCCATCTCTCTATCTATCTCTATCTATTTACTATCTACCTACCAATTTATCTATGTATTTATCTATATGTCTATCTATATTTCATGGGTCACATATTAGAAAGTACAATAACTATAAAATAAGAAGATACCATTGCAAATGCTTTATCTATTACTACTTGTAAGACCTCAAATATGTATATTTATCACACTCATCCTCAATTTTCTCATTTGTAAAATGTAGGGCTTAGCCAAGATAACCTCTCAAATGTCTTTCAGAGTTAGATTTTCATCTATGATCACTATAATCTAGTAAAATAAGATGGCTTCTTAAACACTCTACGTAAACTATCCACATATCATAAATACATTACAATCTTATGAGATTCTATAACAGATATACAGAGATAACTTTGGTCAATAATTTATTGAATGCTTACATCAAATAAGAAAGCATCACATGATGACAAATAGCTCATTTCTGGCGTTCTTTCTTTGTTGTAGAAGTATATACTTGGCTTTATAACAAAAGGGGTTTGAACTATTAAGGTTATAATTCTTCATATGCTTGTCTTTTTACCTGTTTAACTCATTAAGGTGGAAGGCTCTTTGATTTGAAAATTCTCTCCAAGAAAAGATGTACAAATGAGGTATATCACATCATCATAGAGAATCACCTAAAGATGCAGAGTTTATTTCCCCATGCTCACACAGTTAGTATGTATCAAAACCAAAATTCCATTTTAGGTCTTTCTAAATCTGATGCAATAGGATAGGTTATCTCTCAGATCTGTGGAGGAGGAAGGAATTTGTGAACAAAGAATTGGAGATCACAAAATAGATAATTTTGATTAGACTAAGTTAAAAAGGTTTTGTACAAACAAAACTAAGGCAAAAAAATTAGAAGGGAAACAATAAATTGGGAAAAGATTTTTACAGTCAAAGATTCTGATAAAGCCCTCATTTCTAAAATATATAGAGAATTGACTCAAATTTGTAAGAATTCAAGTTATTCTCCAATTGATATATAGAGAACTGACTCAAATTTATAAGCATTCAAGTTATTCTCCAATTGATAAACAGTAAAAAGATATGTACAGATGATTTTCAGATGAAAAATTGAAACTATCTCTAGTCATATGAGAAGGTGCTCTAACTCCCTATTGATCAGATAAATGAAAATTAGACAACTCAGAACACTAAAAAACCTCACAGATTGGCTAAGATGACAGGGAAAGATAATGACAAATGTTGGAGGGGATCTAGGAAAACTGGGACACTAATACATTGTTGAAGGAACTGTGAATTGATCCAACCATTCTGGAGAACAATTTAGAACTATGCTCAAAAAGTTATCAAACTTGGAATACCCTTTGACCCAGCAGTGTTGCTACTGGGCTTATATCCCAAAGAGATTTTAATGGAGGGAAAGGGACCCACATGTACAAAAATGTTTGTGGCAGCCCTTTTTGAATGGCTGAATAAATTATGGTACAGGACGGTTATGGAATATTATTTATCTGTACAAAATAACCAGCATGATGATTTCAGAGAGGCCTGGAGAGACTTGCATGAACTGATGTTAAGTGAAATGAGCAGAACCACGAGATCATTATACATGGTAACAAGAAGATAACATGATGAACAATTTTGATGGACATTGCTCTCTTCACCAATGAGATGATTTTAAACCAGTTCCAATTGTTCAGTGATGAAGATAGCCATCTACACCCAGAGAGAGAGGACTATGTTAACTGAGTGTGGACCACAACATAGCTTTTTCACTCTTTTTCTTGTTGTTTGCTCACATTTTATATTGATTCTCTTTTTTCCTTGTGCAATATAATTGTATAAATATATATGCATATATTGGATTTAACATATATTTCTACCACGCTTAACATATATTGAACTACTTGCCATCTATGGGATGACATGAGGAAAGCGGAGGGAAAATTTAAAAAAAATCTGATATAAGCTTTCTATTTAAGATATACTGCTTTTTATCTGGAGTGAAGTAATGAATAAATATTAATTAAAGAATCTGACTTTTGAACCAAGTTATGTATGTGCTAAAATCTGGATAGATAAGGATGAGAATAAAAGTTTCTTTCTTCAAGAAGCACATGTTCTATTTATTTATATATACATATATGTGTGTATATATGAGTACACAGACATATATAGAGATATAACTGTATATCTGTACATATATATATATCATTATAGATATACACACACAATAGAGAGAATATTTTCAAATGATACACAAAATAAATGCAAAATATTATACTGAGGCATACATTGGCCTAAAGACCAATTTCCTCTGACTTCTGTGTCTAAAGCACTCTTTATTGTTCACCATTCTCTAACATGAAGTACCTAGGTGGTACTGTGAATAGAATACTGTACCTGGAGTAAGAAAACTCAAGTTTAAATACAGCCTCAGACACAAGCCTGAATCTGGACAAGGCTTATCTGTCTCTATTTCTTCATTTCAGAAATGGGTATAAAACTCATACCTTTTGGGGTTGCTTAGGAGGAATCAACAAAATAAATTTTGTAAAGTACCTGCAGAAACAGTGGATAGAGTGTTGGGCTTGAGTCTGGAAGACTCATTTTACGGAGTTCAAATATTATCAGACACATACCATCTTTGTGAAAGAGGACGAGTCATTTATCCCTGTTTTCCTCAGTTTCCTCCTCTATAAAATAAGCTAGAAAAAGGAATGGCAAACAATCCAATATCTTTACTAAAATAAACAAATAAATGAATTAACTAATAAATGAATAAAGAAACAAATAATAACATGAATGGGGTCAAGAAGAATCAGACATGACTAAAATTACATAAAAACAAGAACAAATACTTGCAAACTTAATATATATATATATATACATATATATATATATATATATATACATATATATATATATATATATATGTGATAGCTATGAATAAGATGATGATGGTGATGTCTCCTCCCTTATTAAAGCTTATATATACTATTATCAAATGCTTGTCTATTTATGTATTCATTCTTTTATGAAATAGGTGATATTTGATTTTAGCTTTGAAGGGAACTATGGAAAATAGAGAATTCCACATGGAAATCAAAAGTAGGAAGTAAAAAAAAAATCCATTCCCTTATATTCATCATGTCTACTCCTGTTAACCACTTATTTACCTACTTTCAATACACTATCTAAATTGTGTACTTGTTAGAAAATTTTCTGGTCTCAGAATACATAATAGACATAGAAATCCAAAGCCTCATTGCATCAAAGAATTTAAGTATTAAAAAGAAGCCTCGGTGGAGCCAAGATGGTGGAGTGAAAAGGTGACTTTCTGCCTCTCCTCCGATCTTCTCTCAAATCAACAATAAAATAAGCCTCTGAACTGATCTTCAAGTCAATGAACTCAGAAATATTTGGGCATGGTTCTCTGGAGAACTTCATATCAGGCAAACCAGACTCGGACAGAGAGATAAATAGACGACCCTGGTGCAGGCCGGAAGTGAGGGTGGGACTCAGCTCAGCTCATCATGGAAGAAATTCCAAACTCCAAACTCCAAATTCCAAACACCTGGAGTTTATCTGAGGCACTCGGGACACTCTGCCCTGATTGGGGGCAGGTGTTCTGGCAGACTTGCCTTGTTTAGGGAGTAATTCGGACTTAGTCCTAGCCCCCACCAGCCCAGCACTTAAGTCAACTCGCCGAAGTGCCCCAGGGCAAAGCGTCTTCAGCCGAGGTTTTTTTTTTTTCCCCTACCTTAAAGAGATATCCACTCTGTCTAAAAAAAAAAAAATGATGAAGAAGCAAAAGAGAGCTCTCACCATAGACAGCTTTTATCAAGGCAAAGATACGACCTCAGATACAGAGGTTTCTTTAGACAAAAATCCAGAAAAAAACAGCAAGGACCATCACTGGTCCCCGTTTCAAAAGGCCTTTCTGGAAGACTGCATAAAGAACCTCAAAAGAGAGCTGGAGGATAAATGGGAAAATAAACTGAAAATCAGTGCAAGAAGGATACAGTATCTTGCAAGAAGGATATGATGCCCTGCAAAAGAGGTATGAAAAAGACACCAATTTATTAAAAAATAAAATTAGTGAAGTGGAAAAAGAGTGCAGTGAACAAATTGGCCAGTTACAAAAGGAACTTAAAAAGGTAACTGAAGAAAACAACACTTTAAAAATAAGAATTAAACAAATGCAAGTGAATGACTCACTAAGACTTGAAGAATCAGTCAAACAAAAACAAAAAAATGAAAAATTAGAAGAAAATATGAAATATCTCCTAGGAAAAACCAACTGACTTAGAAAATAGATCTAGGAGAGACAATCTAAGGATTATTGGACTTCCTGAAAGCCATGATGAAAAAAAGAATCTAAACACTATCTTCCAGGAAATCCTGAAAGAAAACTGCCCTGAGATTGTAGAATCAAAGGGCAAAATCACCATTGAAAGAATTCACCGATCACCTTCTGAAAGAGACCCCAAAATTAAAACCCCAAGGAATATCGTGGCTAAATTTCAGGACTATAGCACCAAGGAACAGATTCTGCTAGCAGCTAGAAAGAAACAATTCAAATACCGAGGATCAATAATTAGATTCTGTCAGCATCTGTCAGCTTCCACACTGAAGGATCGAAGGGCTTGGAACCAGATATTCCGAAGGGCAAAGGAACTTGGATTACAGCCAAGAATAACCTATCCAGCTAGAATGAGCATCATCCTCCAGGGAAGAAGATGGTCATTCAATGATATAGGTGAATTTCACCTATTTCTAAAGAAAAGACCGGATCTGAACAAAAAATTCGACACCCAAACACAGAACTCAAGAGATGCATAAAAAGGTAAAAAGGAAAGGACTCTTGAGAACTTTATTTTTACTAGGGGGATACTCAAAGTTTGGGGGTATAATTAACTAAATATTACTTTGATAATATGAAAAAGAGAACTAGAGGGGAAAAGGTTGTCATACTGGGGAAAAGAGGGAAAAAGTGGT
>JAJPUD010006609.1:83814-102833 GCA_023553655.1 Myrmecobius fasciatus | reverse complement strand
AGAAACGACCAGCAGGACGATTTCAGAGAGGCCTGGAGAGACTTGCATGAACTGATGCTGAGTGAAACGAGCAGAACCAGGAGATCATCATGCACAGCAACAACAGTATTACATGATGATCAATTCTGATGGACATAGCTCTCTGCAATAAAGAATTGTCTCAAACCAGTTCCAGTTGTTCACTGAAGAAAACCATATACACCAGAAAGAGGGACATGAAATATGGACCACAACATAACATTTTCATGATCTCTATTGACATTTGCTTGCATTGTGTTGCCTTTCTCTGATTCTCTTTTTTCTTGTAGATAGGATATTTCTTGCATAACTTCTCAAGCATTTCAACATTATTAAAATGTAGTGGACTTCCTGCCATCTAGGGGAGGGGAGGGGACTGGGGGTAAAATTTGTATTGGAAAGCTTTGTAAAGATCAAGGTTGGGGAACTACCCATACATATGTTATACAAATAAAAAGCTTAAAATAAAAAAAAAGAAGCCTCATAGTACCCAAATTATAAATCCTATTTCTAATATATGGTCCTGCAACCTCCACTCCAAAATCTCTCTGGGTAAATTAGTATGGCAAAAGACCTGCTCCTTTATCTTGTCAGGTTCCTGTCACTTCACTTTTCTCAAAGGCTCCTTGTCCCGACCATTAAACTGTCCTTTCCCATCTTTCTACCCGTATCCATAAACTTTAAGTTCTGGAACCATTATGAAACTAAGAGCATCATGTCCATATTTCCCCCTATCTCTCTTTTAATCTTCCCTGTGACATCACAAATTAAAATACCACTCCCTAATCACCAGAATATTATGGGTGTTGTCTCATTATATTAGAATATTAACTCCTGTGATAAGTGACTTGCTTGTTTTGAAGTTGTATTCCTAACACTTAGCATAGTACATATTAAGCTAATAAAGGCATCTTCCTCCATTCAGCGATAACTTTATTTTTCAAAGAACATTTCATATTTTAGGTGATGTTGCTTTATATTGACTTGAAACCTATTTTTTCCTCATTATATTTTATGGTGGCCATATTCTTTCATCCATTACAAATAAGAGATAAATGGAATTATTGTCCCCTGTGAAAGACTTCAAGTTAATTCAATATACATTTAAGTCCCTACTATATGTCTAGCATCATGATAGGCATTATACATCCATTAAACATCAAATCCAAAAAGAACTTCCCCCAGCATTTAGGGGCCTTACATTTCACTATAACACATACTTATCAATTTTCTTCATTTTTTTTCAGTGACCATGTTGTCCTGGCACCAACCATTGTGTAGGATCCATGACATTTATAGAAGAAAGTGTAAAGAACAATGGGAAATTCCATTTCCAGGCATCCTTACTTGCCAAAATAGAAATCAGTCCTCAAAAACACAAGTACCCTTCTATATAGGCAAAAACTGACAGAGAACACAGATTTTTGGCAAATTCATAATATAATGATTTTCCTTCTTTCTGACTTTCCTCAAATGACAGTCTCCCCTCTCCCCAGAATAGAGTCAGGAAGAAAAGTGAAAGAAACTTCATGCTTTTGTTTTTGTTTCTTCCTCTTTGTTATATTATTTAGGGGCTCCTCCTTTATTTTACTTTATTTGATAGATCTCACTTTACTTTGAGAGGAAAGAAAGAATATAAAGAATCAGAATTCAATATATTTTACAATGACAATTGAATTAGGAAAATAATATTTTCAGGACATGGAAAGTATATGTGAAGTTTAGAAAATCAAATTATATAGAGATAAACCCCAAGAAAAGGATAGTAAATTATAGTTTTTTTTTACATTTGATTTTCTAAAAATTAAATATTACCTTTGCTTTTATAAGATGTCTAAAATTGTATTAGTTTTGCCAAGGTTTTGTGGGGAAAAGAACTAATTATCATCCTAGGTTGACTTCATTGTTCATTTTGTTTTGTACAAACACGCATAACCCTCCACACACACACACACACACACACACACACACACATACAGAGGTATTTTTCCTACTTACTTGGTTTCCAAACTCCTTTTGTGTTACTTGGCTTCCACATTATATAGCTAAAGATCCTCCCTCTTATATCCACCACTCACTAAAGTCTTTCTTGTCCCTTGTATATGAAATTAATATGAGGATTACTTAAAACAAAGCAAACAAATAATGCAAAACAAAACAAAATGCTATGTTTCAAAAGTCAATAGAGGGTGCAATTAGATGGTGCAGTGGATAGAGGACTAGCCTGAAGTTAGAAGAACCTAAGTTCAAATTTGACCAAAGACATGATGCTTCTTATGGGACACTGACCAAGTCACTTAACCCCATTTCCTCACCCCCCCAAAAAAAAGTGAATAGAGCACTGGATTTAGAACTATAGGCAGTGGGTTACAAAATTTTAAATTGTGTATGTAATTCATTTATAAAATATATTAAAATCTCTCTCACACACATATATGTATATAATATTTATAGTCTACATGATTCTTTATATATTAATATTGCTATTCAGTTATGTCTGATTCTTACCCCACTGGGGATTTTCTTGGCAAAGATACTGGACTGGTTTTGCCATTTCCTCCTCCAGTTCATTTTACAGATCAGGAAACTCAGGCAAATAGAGTTTTAATTGATTTTTGCAAGGTCACACAATAGTAAGTGTCAGGGAACAGATTTGAACTCAGCTAGAGGAGACTTCCTTATTCCAGGTATAGCACTTTATCAACTACACAATCATATTAATTATTATTATATTTATTAATTACATATATTTGTATGTGTCTCTTTGAACTGAGTTTTCTAATCTTCACCTCCAGCTATACAAAATAGTAGTTATATTCCTTTATTCTCTGCTCTCCACTTACTGAATATGACATGTTTTTCTTTGGCATATTGAGAACTTGCTGTTATGTACTCTAGGGAAAGATAAAAAATGAAAGGTAGGTATATAGGGGTGTGTATATACACATACATGTATATATATGTATATATATACATGCATATATATACATGAATGTAATCTTTGTGTGTATACATATATACATATAAATGTCCATATACAATGGACAGTAATAATAATAAAAAGAAGAATTTATATGGTAATATAAGGTTTGCAAAGCATGTTTGAGAGATCTAATTTTCTCCATATGATAAATCTAGGTTTTGTTTTGATCACTTAATAGATGAGGAAACTGAGGCAGACCAAAGTTTGCCTATTCATTTGTGTCCCACAAGACACTATATGCTTATGATTCCTGATTGTGTAAGTTGCATAACTACTACAGGACATTGTGTCCAGGCAACCAATGGGATCTATCATTGAAATTATAGGTGAAAATTGTGAGTTTGGTAGGGAGAGAACACAAGGGAAGAAAGTATTAGATGAGGTTAGGGACACAAAGGTAAGTGAAGGATTATTGTATCAATCAGATGAGAGAGAGCCAGAAACTGGAAGCAAATCTGGGGACTGAAAATATGGGTCTGTAGTGAGAAATTACCCAGTATCTTAGAGGATCCCTGAGTGGAGCTTTCACTTGTCAAGAGTCGCTTGGTAGCTTTCCTCACACATTCATCATTACTTTCAGGTATTTGCATAGGTAGTACTCCCTGAAGAATTCCCTTCATCTCTAGTTATTCCTCTTAGAAACCTTAACTTCAAAGAACAATCCAAATTCTATATCCTACTACAGGATTTTTTTATTACTCCTTTGGACTTCCACTGCCTACCATTCAATTGTGCTCTTGTCTTTCTAAATAGTTTTCTATAAATCTTTATGTTTTCCATTTATGCAGAAAATAACTATATATTTTGTATATCACCTGTAAAATATAAACTCATTGAGTTGTTTTATTTATTTTTTTGGCCTTTGGCCTTAAGCATTTAAAAAAAGTTTCTTGATTTGAATTTGGAAACCCTTTAGAGAACCAAGTACCCAGTAGGTTTGAACTTACACATCCCTATTTGAATCACTTGATACAAAAATCATCTTACTTTTCTTTTAAACTCTAGCATGTGGGGCTCCAGCAATGATCTGCTTTAGATGGACAGCTCTTTGTTGGCTCAAATGGCCTTTACACAACATCTGAGTTGTACTATATGGTCATTCCCCTGTTCTTAGTCTTTCTTTAGCTTTCTTAGTTCCTTTACACTATTTTTTTTTCTTAATGCTCTTTCAGTTATAGCTTCCAAGCTAATATGCTTAGTTTGCTAAACAGTTTAAGGGCACAGTTTTTTGCATATATTTCTTTCATCCTTATCTACAGATGTAGAACATCACAAAGTAATTGATTTCTATTCTTCCATAACACTTTCTCCCATAACACGTTCCACTAAAAGTATTTTGTTAAGGCTTCTTTTCCTTCTCTATCAACTTGGAAGAGTTTATATCTCCCTAGACTGGTAAGCAATAGATAGAACTAGAAAAAATAATTCTGTCCTTAGCCTCCATAGATTAGAAAGCCTCTACCCTATAGCAAGTATATTTGCTCTTGATGGAGAACTATTTCCTTCCTACCCTTCTATATGATACATCAATTCCAAATAATAGATGTCTGTGCATTGCTGTGTTCCATAGATACCAGACTGTCATAGCCTTTGGGGGGCCTAAGAGTGCCAGACTTAGTTAACAAGACCTGGTTAAGAGGAAAGTCCTGGAGAGGGAGGATTTGCATATGTATTCTTAGCTTGTAGGAAGGAGAGACCTAGGATCATGATGTCTGGTAGAGAACAAACTGCTCACATTTACCAGGAAGATCCAGGCCAAAAGGCCAGCCAAAGATTGATTCAACAGTCCCCAGGAATTAGACAGGAAGCCAATTTGTGAACACAAAGCAGGGGGAGGAGGGTGGTGAAGCTCCCAAGAAGAAGCCAATTTACAGTCCTGTCTCTTCTGATTCTTACACGGGCACTTCTTTAAGCCCTGATAGCAGGTGAACAGCTGACCAATTTCAGTGAAACACAATGATTAAGTCATATGTCCCTTCTTTGATTTGAAAATCACAATATTTCAAATTACCCGATTGTTTTATACTTCTTAATCTGAGGCTCTTGTTACTAACCTTTCTCCAAATTATTTTCCAGTTATGGTATAGATTGAAAGGCATTGTAATATATTTGATAAAGAGCAAGTCTCAGAGTAAGGAAAGCCTGGATTCAAGTCTTGCTTATGAACTATACTGGCTACATGACTGGTAAAGTCATTTGGCCTCTTTTAACAACCCTAGAAATCTCTGTTAAGGTCAAGCAATGACATCCTTACAAGTGGTTATCAAGTCTCTGTGAGGGCATCTCAAAGGAAGAAAAAAAACTTAAAAGAGAAATGGGCTACACCAAGAGAATGTGGTAATGCTTTCATATCCCTCAGAAGCCAATTGGGCCAATTTGCATTGATCCTTTCATCTTGATTTGAGAACTTGCAAGTTGTCTTTTCTTTAAGATTCAATGAATTTCTGGAAGTCATTTTTGCTTCCTTTTCTTACCTTCTAACCTCTTCCAGCCTCTGTCCATTTAGGCTAATCATCCACATCTAAAGATAATCTTGACATGTAAAAGAGGTAATTGATAGAATTGAAAGTGAGGCTCCCTCTACAGAGTATTCATTTGGTTATGTGATATAGGAGTATGTGTGTGCATCCACATATCAATGTGTGTATAAATGCAGACATATACTGATACATTGTCGGTGGAGCTGTAAACGGATCCAAGCATTCTGGAGAGCAATCTTGAACCAAGCTCAAAAAGTTATCAAACTGTGCATACCCTTTGACATATCCGTATTTTTATTGGGCTTATATCCCAAAGAGATCTTAAAGGATGGAAAGGGACCCACATGTGCAAGAATGTTTGTGGCAGCCCTTTTTGTAGTGGCTAGAAACTGGAAACTGAAGGGATGCCCATCAATTGGAGAGTGGCTGAATAAATTATGGTATATGAATGTTATGGAATATTATTGTTCTGTGAGAAACGACCAGCAGGACGATTTCAGAGAGGCCTGGAGAGACTTGCAAGAACTGATACTGAATGAAATAAGCAGAACCAGGAAATTGTATATTGATTGTATATTGATACATGGCAATAAGACTATATGATGATTAATTCTGATGGACATGGCTCTCTTCAACAATGAGGTGATTCAAACCAGTTCCTATTGTTCAGCAATGAAGATAGTCATCTTCACCCAGAGAGAGGCCTGTGGCAACTGAGTGTGGACCTCAACACAGCATTTTAATGCTTTGTATGAATATTTGCTCACATTTTGTTTTCCTTCTCAGGTTTTTTTCTCTTTCTAGATCTGATTTTTCTTGTGCAGCAAGATAACTTTATATATATATATATATATATATATATATATATATATATATATATATTTATTTATATATATATATATATATATATTGGATTTGTCATATAATTTAACACATTTAACATGTATTAGACTACCTATCATTTAGGGGTGGGGATGGGAGAAGGAGGGAAAAATTTGGAACAAAAAAAATTTTGCAAAGGTCAGTGTAGAAAAATCACTCATAGGTTCTGTAAATAAAAAGTTTTAATAAAAAATAAATACAGAAATATCCAAAGGATACTTGTACCAAATCTGCATCAGACAATCTGTTAAGAAGGCTAATACTTTTTGATAATTAGAAGGATATTAAGATTCCTTTGAGGTACCCTGTCAAGTCATACTTCATCAAAATGTCCACTGAAGCAAATTTCCTCTCATATGGGTTTAATAAAATATAAATTTTGATTTTTTTCCCTTTATTCATATGAAGGTAACAAGGGTAAGTATGGCTCCTGGTAAATGTTCTCTAACCCAAGTAGACAAATTGATACATGAATTAACAATTATTGCTTTCATCGGCAAATTTGAGAAGAACCTTACCTTATTATTTTTTTTTTATCATAGTCACATAATGTATGAGCTGTGGCTAAATTTCATTTGGATGAGCAGTCAGCTTATACAAATCTCAGAAAAGCATGCTGCTTTCTCCCCAAAGTCTCAAGTTTCATTGTTTGCAAAACCGTAGGCTTTATGAGATTTGTTTTCTTGTATCTTTCTGTGATAAATCTCTGGTTATTCTATTTTACTTTCTTGGGAACTGATTTTTCCCTGTGTTGTCAGAGAAACACACAAAAAAATTATCTTTTGTCAAATAAAGATAATATAATCCTCATTAATTTATTAATTTTATATTGCAATAATAATTTTTTCACATATAATTATATAAATATATTAACACATATGATTATGTGTTTGTATAAATTTCTGTAGGTAGTATATATATACTCATATGTAAGTTACATATCTAGACATTAATAAATATTCATCTATAACTACATATTTATTTAACTAAACTTTGTAATTTCTAGATGGTGTATAGAATAGTGTTGGACTTGAAATTCGAAGAACTGAGTTTTCTTCCTTCCTGATATTATTGTTTTCTGGAAATGTAGAAAAGAGATTAGTGGCTCACCAGGGTAATTTTCAGCTCCAAAATAATATTTTTCTATGACCCTGCTTTTCTATCCATAGGCTATATATTTCAACTATCTAAATTATTTTCCATTTACAGTACAAGATCTCTGCGACAAATTATTAGCCCTTGTATTCTGCCCCTTGGAACATCATGAAAATATTATTTAATATCTATGCCTTTTCTTCACGCTCATCCTCCAGCCTCAGAAGTCCATTTTTATACTTTACCTTTTACTTATTTTCTGATTCTTCTTCATATCCCTCTCATGATTATTTAGTATGTAATTTCATAGATACCATTAAAATATTTGAAATTTTTCTTATCTATAAAATGGGGATCATACTGAATATTTCTTCATCATAGCTTTATTGTGGAAGAAAAATGAAACAAAATGAATGCATGAATTTTTTTTTTTATTTTTCTTATTTTTTTATTTATTTATTTATTTATTTGCTTTTTGCTGAGGCAATTGGGGTTAAGTGACTTGCCCAGGGTCACACAGCTAGGAAGTGTCTGAGACCAGATTTGAACTCAGGTCCTCCTGACTTCAGGGCTGGTGCTCTAATGAATGCATGAATTTTAAAAATTATACAGCAACTTCCAGGGGGTAGAGCCAAGATGGCAGAATAAAGTCAGGAAGCTGCTTGAGTTATCACAGTTTCACTTAAAAACCACATGTAACCAAGCCTCTGAATAGAGTCTGAGAGAATGAAACCTCTCTCCAGCTCAAGAAGGACTGAAAAAAGTTCAAGAAAGATCTGTCTCTCTGGGGTTAAAAGGGTGTTCAGGCCAGTTCAGACAGTCTGAGAAAGATGGTGAGAGGGTCTTAATAATAGCAAATCTTTAACTAAGACCCTCAGTCCTGGCTCAGTAGGAGAGCAAATCAGTGGCACAGCCTCCAGTCCAAGCTCAGAAGACAAACTCTGGGAAACAAGACTGTTTCCTGAAAAGAGCAGGCAAAGATATAATCAGCAAACAAAAGGGGACCTTGTGCTCAAAGACAAGGCTCAGAGATGCACAGGAAGCTTGGGACAGCATCCTTTTTACCCCAGGAGGAGAGCTCAAAAAGAAAAATGAAAAAAAGAGAAAATGCCAAAAGAGAAGGAAATAAAATATGCAAGGAACATAATAGAACCTTTACCACACAAAGCTACTATGGTGACAAGGAAGACCAAAGCACAAACTCAGATAAGGGCAAAATATCCAAAGAGGAAAAAAAAATCACTCTTCCAATGGTATGAATTAGTCTAAGCTCAAAGAGGCCTCTAAGAAGACTTCAAAATACAAATAAAAGAGACAGAAGAAAAATTGAGAATCGAAATGAGAGTTGTACATAAGAAAGTCAACAGCTTGTATAAGAAAGAAAACAATTGAAGAAAATAACTCCTTAAAAAATAGAATTAACCAAATGGAAACAGAGATATAAAAGATAACTGAAGAAAACCACAGATTAAATACTAGAACAGAGCAAAGGGAATTTAATGACTATGTGAAATAGCAGGAATCAATCAAATTAAAAAGAATGAAAAAATGGAATAAAATGTGAAATACTTCATTGGAAAAATGGCCAATATGGAAAATAGATCCAGAAGAGACAAAATAAAAATTATTGATATATCTGAAGTCCATGAACAAAAAAGAGCTTGGATAGCATTCTTTAAGAAATCATTAAGGATAACTGTCCTGATATTCTTGAAACAGTGGTGGAACTTCTCATTGAAAGAATCCAGTGATAACCTTCAGAAAAAGATCCCATAAGAAAAACCCCAAAGAACATTGCCGCAAAACTCCAGAACTACAATATCAGGGAAAAAAATACTTCAAAAATTGCCAAGCAAAAGAATTCAAATATCAAGGAAAAACAGTTAGGATTACCCAGGATCTGAAAGCTTCTATAAATCAGAGGGCTTAAAATACCATATTTCCAGAAGAGAAAGAACCTAAGGCTATAACCAAGAAATAACTACCCAGCAAGACTCAGCTTCACCTTTGGGGAATTGATTAAGCTTCAATGAAGTAAGAGACTATCATTTCTATTGAAAAAACAGAGCAAGGGGCAGCTAGATGGCGCAGTGGATAGAGCACCAACCCTGAAGTCAGGAGGACCTGAGTTCAAATCTGGTCTCAGACACTTAACACTTCCTAGCTGTGTGACCCTGGGCAAGTCACTTAACCCCAATTGCCTCAGCAAAAAGCAAAAAAAAAAAAAAAAAAAAAAAAAAAAAAAAAAAAAAAAAAAAAAAACAAGAAAAAAAAAAGAAAAAAATAGAGCTAAATAGAAAATTTAATTCAAAAAGACAGGACTCAAAAGAAGCATAAAAAGGTAAATGGGGGGCATATATATTATTTAAAGGTTAAATTGTTTACAAACCTAGATTGGAAAATGATATCTGTACCACTTGTGAACTGTTTCTGTTATTGAAGCAGTTAGATGATTGAGGTTGTGAATGGACTCTAATTTAATGATCTAAAAGAAAAAGATATAGGATAGAAGAACTTTACTGGGAGAAGATGAAAGAGGAAGTGTAATGAGATACATTACAAAACATGGAGGAACAAAAGGTCAATATCAAGAGAATTAATGAAAAACATGCAAAGAATTGTAGTTTAGCAGAACCAGGCCCCAAACTGTATTATAAAGAAGCAGTCATGAAAACCATTTGGAACTAAGACATGTAGTGTCGGATTAGTGGAATAGATTAGATAAACATGATAAAAGAATCAACACCTATAGTAATCTATTGTGATAAATCCCCCAAATCCAGCTTCTGGAATAAGAACTCATTATTTGAAAAATTGCAGGTGAAAATGGAAAATAATATGTCAGCAAATTGGCATTGACCTATATTTCACACACCATTCCAAAATAAGGTCAAAATGGGTATATGATTTGGGCAGCAAGGATGATACCATAAACAAATGAGGAGAGCAAGGGATAATTTACTCATCAGATCTTTGGAGAAGGAAGATATTTATGACCAAAGCAGAATTAGAGAATATTACGTAAGACAAAATGTACAACTTTGTTATCATTAAATTAAAAAAAAATTGCACATGCAAAACCAAATGAAATAAGATTAAAAGGGAAATACAAAGTTGGGCAAAATGTTTACAGCCAGTGTTTCTGATAAGGTTCTCATTTCTAAAACATATAAACAAGTGTGTCAAATTTATAAGAATACAAGTCTTTCCCCAAGTGATTAAAGGTTAAATGATATGAACAGACAATTTTCAGATGACAAAATTAAAGCCATCTATAGTTATAAGAAATGCTCTAAATCACTATTGATTAGAGAAATGTAAATTAAAACAACTATGAAGTATCTCCTCACACCTCTTATATTGTCTTAAATGATGGGAAATCATGATGATAATGGTGAATGATGAATGTGGATGTGGGAAAACTAGGACACTAATACATAGTTGGTTGAATTGTGAATGGATCCAACTATGCTAGAGAATGATTTAGAGCTATGCCTAAAGGGCTCTAAAACTGGGTATACCTTTTGATCCAGCAATGCCATTCCTGGGTCTGTTTCCCAAGGAAATCATAAAGGATGGAAAAGGGCCCACATGTGCAAGAATGTTTGTAGCCAGAAGCCAGACGCTAAGAATCAAGGTATCTAGGGACACCTCTGGTCCAAATAAACAGCAGTACATATGAAATTTATCCACCCTTTTTGTTTTGATTTTTCCTTTCACCACATGATTCATGTGTATTAAAAATAAATAAATGTACTAGAAAAAATAAATTTCATCACTAAAAAAGTATATATCCATTTATCAACACTCTTGACTCACTCTCTCAGAACAAGGCAGATATTATTTTTTATCTGATATCTAGGGTATTCCCAAGGAATAACAGGTGAACTTCTCTTTCCTTTTCAACTCAAGTCCTCATTTTAGTATCTCAGTGTTAATTACCAGTTATAAGTACCTCAGTAGCATTTATCTAGTTAATGTCAACTCAACTTTTGCAATGTGATATTCTGATAGCTCTCTGTCTTGGCCTTTCAAAACTTGTCCTTATATATGCATCCAAATGTTTTTAAATGTACATCTACACACATATATTTGCATCTACACTAAACCTTATTTTATACATATATATATGTGTGTGTGTATGTATGCATGCAGATAGAGAGATATAAGCATATATCTATATCTATACATAGCTATGTATCTACATCTTTTTTCTGTCTTTAAGAAACTTATATTCTTGTAAAGAAAAAAAATGTATCCTGATATAAGGCAATTTTGGAACCAGATAACAGAGTAGTGAATTGAATGATACTGAACTCAGAGAAGGTCAAAATCACAAGGATTGTAATTTTCAGGGAAGATTACATAGAATATATAAAGAAAAAATGGTTTTTAAAGAATGAGAAAAAATAATAATATCTAATATTTTAATATAAATACATATGAAATATAAAAAAGAAAAATTATAGAGTAAAGTAAATCCCATATATGTAATAGAAATATATTCATTAAATTAGGAAATAATAGTGAAAGAATATTCTATATTTCCTTTATTGGGTCTATAAGTATTTATTAAATCCTACAATATGTCAGACATTGAGAAATACATTCTATATATAAAACATAATCTCAGTATTTATTCTTTAATTCTATTCCAATTGCCTCTATGATAAAAATGAATTCTGTATATTTTGCTAATCTCTGTAGAGGAATAATATTTTTTTGCATTCTCTTTTTTTAAATTTATATTTCTTGTAAAATAATGAAATTTAATGTTTAAATGATAAATCAATTCCTGGCAATGTTGTTCAAGAATAGTGTAGTTGCATTTATTTGTCCATATGAGTTTATCCTTTTTATGAGTTATAACCTTCTTTTAAGGAAACAGGATTTACCCCTATAACCAACAAAATTTAGCTTACTCATGATGAACTTTATTTAACTACAGTAATTACATAGTCAAAGTCCCAATTCTTTACATACTTATAGTTACTAAATTATATATGAATAATATCACCTTAGTATTATTTCTTTAAAGAAAAATATTTCATACAGCCAATGGGTTTTTTAAAAAAGCAACAAAAGGTACTCTACCATGTATTTGATTTTTTTTTCTCTTTTTATATTTATACCATGCTTTTAACAGAATTATATGTGCTATCAAAAAAGAGAAATTCTATTATCAAGGCCAGTTAGTAAATTCTTCCCTAGAGATTTACAATACTATGTTTTCATGTGGGATGCATAAAACTAGCAATATACTTAACTCAAGCAAAAATCTATTTGATGGTTCAGGAGAAAAATTCTGATGGTTTTTATAAACTTTTCTAACAATGCACATTAAGAATTGGAAAGGACTATCTATAGTGACTTCTCATGTTACAGTTGGGGAAAGTGAGATGTAGAAATTTTAAAAAAGCATCAAAATACAGTTGAAAAAAAAAAAACTAGATATTTTGGGAGGTGATGACTCCCACTAGTTCCAATTAGATACTAGTACTAATTAAAAATATTATCGTAAGCATATCATTACCCCCATCAATGTTTTTTCCCCTCAAAATGAAAATATTGAGCTAGAAGATTTCAAGGCATCATTCTACTGCTAAACAATAAAACCCATATGTATAACCTATTTTTTCTCTTCCCTAAAACTTCCTTCCTTATTAAGACAAGCCTCAAATGACAGACTTTTTCATTAAAATCCATATTGGAACAAAGACATATGTCTAGCATGGCTGTCAGTAGAAGAACATTTTGAAACTCTAGGGCAGATATGGTGACTGGCTCTTCAAAAACTAATATCTTCTGCAGTTTTGGTAGAAACTACTGACACATTTCCAGGCAAAAACATTTTCCCATCTATCAGCCCATTCATTCACTTTTTAAAATTTAAACTAGGAACAGGAACTAGGCTTGTGATTTTATTGAAATATCAATAGAGATCAGCACATATCCTGGAACTTGTAGCCCTAGAGAATCACTTAAATTCACCAATTTGCTTTGCCTGGAGTAATACTGGAAGCATCTGTGAGTACCAGTAACACCAAATGAGTTATACAAACACTAATGTCAGAAGTAAAATTTGAACAAACAAACCAAGTCTATTTATTCCCTATACAAATAATGTTAAATTCAAAGAGAAATGAATGAGAGGCAGCATAGAAAAGTAGAAAACCACAAACTAACTCTCTATATTGCATTGCACTTTATTTTGCTAAGCATGTCCATATTTTAATGTGATTTAGGTAACAACTGTGATGTTAGGAGATCATGATCTCCTAAATAGAATCACTAGATTTGAATGAAATACCATTGAATTTAAAGTCAATTGACTATTTCGTGGGTGACTTTAACTTCTCTCTCTCAAAATTAAATAGATATTACTATTAAATAAATTAGAAAGAAGAAAAAGGAATAACAGAATCTTGAGGAAAAATTAACACAGTAGAACTGTGGAGAAAAAATTTCAATTTCACATAGAAAGTATGTATCATTTTCAAATTTAACCTAAGTCAATAATGAAATGGAACTGGAATGGGACAAAAATGGAATTTAATTTCTCACATATATCAGAGGAGTCTACCATTTTCATATGAATATCTCAAAGAATTTAGTACACTTGTCTTTGGGTTATATCAAATAATTTTGCAGAAAAATGTTATCTTGAGAAAACTATATATTTAGGATATGAACATCTGTTGAAATTGTGAGCTTTTAGCAACATGAAGAGAAGATGTAGAATAATGAAAGATTCCATCATGCGTTCATCAGTCATATACAGAAAAACCATTTAGGTTATACATTATTTTGAAAGAGGGCAAAACTATTAATAAATACCAATATAAAATTTGTTGAAAAAAAGGGAAAATTGCTATTAAATAGGAGTAAACACCAGAATAGAATGAGGCACTGTGTTTACTGTTACTGGAGATTATCATGCAAAAACCTAATGATAACTTCTATGGTATGGGATAAAGCTGATTTTTGATTAGTTATATGTTGGAAGAGATGAATTCTGAGAATCTTTCCAACTATAAAATTTTGATTCTTGTAATATAGATATAGGATTATGAAATTGTCCATGTAGCAGTTTAGAATTACATTTGAATTTTAAAACAAATGAAATGTTGAGTCTTTTTTATAATTTTTTATACTCTTATACTTGATCCTATTAAATAATCTACACCAACTTCTGAATTGGCAAAGTCCATGTGAGAGTTATGAACAAAAGTAATAAATAATTGAAAGAACAACTTTGAGATGGGTAAAAAGCAGCTTCTATCAATGAATGTCTAAGAAATTTCATCCCTCCAATAGTCTTAAAAGGATTATACCAACAGGCAAAGTCCACTTAGCTTCTTATCATTCCATCAGCATTAATTTTTCATTGTGGCCAAGGATTGAATGGCTTTTAAAAAATGGAGCAGTACCTACAAAGTGTTTTCCAACCATAAAGTGGAACAAAAGAGAATTGTGTATATTGAATTTTTCAACTCCATTTGTTTCAACTTTTAAAAGATGTATAAAAGTATAAAATAACAAATACACACAGATAAAAACATTAACAGGTTTGTAGTCCATTCAGCCAATTCCTGAGGGTTTCTTTTTATTATTATTTTATCACATATATTTAAGTCAAGGAAAATTCATACAACACAACACAGACTTGACAAATTTGCAAAGTTGTAATATTCTGTAGTTTATCATGTAGCCTGGGAAGAAGTCTTTTTCCCCTACTTTTTTATTCTTTATTTCCACAGCACACTAACAATTCCAGTAGCAGCATGTAAAGATTGAATGAGATTTGGTATAGTAGAATATAAAGAATGGAATTTCCACAATCTTTTTCAATTCACAGAAAATGGGAATTATGCCAGGTTTGAAGATGAATAGTTCTATAATATGTAATGAACTTGATAATTTTTTTCCATAGTTCTTATTTAAAAATGTAAGGTAAACCAATCATGGAAATTTGCCTTTTTCAAGTGAAACACAGAAGAAATGTCAGTAAAATTAAATAAAATAGATCTATTCTGTTAATTAAGTATTTTTATATTTTCCTTGGGGATTTTTGGTTTGAACCTAAAGAATATTATAGTAATGAAATTTAGGAAGGAATATATCAGAAACATTGTTTGGTTTGTAGTACGCTTTGAATTAGATTTAAGAGGAAAAATAAATCCATGTTTCATTTTGTAAATAAAAAAAAATCCTTTGTACAAAACTTTTTGCCAAATCCAGTCTTTTTTCTGCACCTAGCATTTCTTTGTTGTCATTTAGGTAACTAAAATGCCATGAAATCATTATAAAATGCAATTTTACAAAGAAGTTTCTCAGTATGTGTTGAAATACTTTTTAAAGGATGCTGACAGATTGCTTCAGTTTTAAGGGGAACATAAAAAAAAATCCTATGATTTCCTTATCCCTGCCCAGTCTCACATTCTCCCTCCTGGACCCATCAGCAATCAACAGTCATTTAGTCACTTTTGTTATAGGATTAATCTTTCTTTTCTGGGACATAAGCTAGATGAGTGTCCTTCTACCATATAAACTGAAAATAGATTCATTACGACTCTCTCCCAATGAGGAAATTTTGACCTAGGTGTAGCATATATATTAGTGCTAATTAGTTATATCTGTCCCTCTGAGGCATTAGGGACTTCTATGTGATAACTTAGACCCAAAAGTTTTGAAAAGACACCCAGCTATGTTATTGCCTATGAAGAGCTAAAATAATTATGTTTGTTTGTGAATCCAAGGGAGCCCTGGTCTCTCACAACCCTATCTGTATTGAATCTGCAGAGTGAACTTCCTGTCCTGAGTTGGTAAGTACTTTTTTTTATTTTTCTTGTTGGTTAGGGAATCTTGTAAAGAACATCGATCAGGAAAGCATAACAAGGATGTTCCCCCATGGTAATGTGTGGCCTCCAAGGGTTAAAGTAATCTGTCTCATCTATGGTGACTAAATTACCCTTTAAACCAGAATTATGTGTTGGAACAGACTTTTATGGACTTATTGCTGTGCTAATGGAGAAAGGAAACTCACTTATGCCATGGTCAAGGGAGAGGAAGGCTGTGCTAAGAAAAACAACCATACTTGGGGTTGTTAATGTGGCCAGTAGCAAGGAAAGGAAGCATACCCTGAGTGCTGTGAGTTTTCCACATTGTTAAAGATAAAAAGAAAAAGTTGTTTACCTTTGAACAATGTTCCTTGGACTCCATCCTAACTATGGCTCCAGAGATGCAAATTTTAGTGAAATGCTAAAGAGAAATATAATAGTGTAATTAATTATGCAGCACTTGTTATTATTATTTTTGTGTGTGCAGTAAAAGTAAGCATAATAAAATAAGATCATATTGAAAACAATTCATCCCATTGCCTGCGAGAATTGTTGGTCCTCTCTAGGAAAGATGTATCAGATATCTGTAAATCTTACCATCTAGTAGACATAGAATTGTTCACTGGCTAAGTAGAAGATGGATTATTTTAAATAATCTATAAGTTGAATGAATTTTTAAAATGTCCCTGAAAGTAGGGGTTTTGTTTATTTGGGATCCGTATTGATCTTGGATTAATGAACCAGGAAAGTTGGATCTTTGTGCAAGGTTGCCAATGATTTCTGTGGTTCCTTAGCAAACTTTTTAGATTTATAGGATACCTTGCTACTTTTACCTTTGCTGTCTACTACAGAATTCTTTCTTAATCTCCTATTTTTTTAATTTAGACATTGTATTTAATATCACATTGTCACAGACTCCAACTGGGAAAAGTATAAGAGGTTGAGTATTCCATATTGCGTTCCTTAGTCTTCTGGATCTAATAGTAACCCAGTCTACTATTCAAATTTTAGACTCTCTGGATAAAAAATAAAAATGTGGAAAAAATGTCCTATCTTGATTTAACATGTATATTTTTTAATCTGATGTTTTCATCATTTAAATTGTAGATATATATATATATATATATATATATATATATATGTATTTAGAACTTTTTTCCCTTGGTGATTCATAGTAACAATGCAAATAAATACATATATGTGTATATGTAGTTATACATATGACTAAATACTATAACATATATATACCATATAAACATAAGTTATAATTATGTAGTGTATAAAATTTAAATAAAGTTTCAGTGATAGATGAAAAAAATAGACTTGATAACATAGTTCCTGAAAAAGAATGAAGCCATAGTAGTAGTATTCCAAAGCCCTTTGCAGCATTTCAATCATTTATTCAAAACTTGGAAGATTCTCTTTTTCCAGTAATCTACAGATCTTAAGAGGTAGTGTTAGGAATCCCCATTCAAAATGAATTCTTTGCACAGAGTCTAATCCTGAGTATTGTCCTTTATCGCCTACAGAGAGTATCCTTGTAGTAGCAGAATACACACTGATCCCTGCATCCAGAATTAGTCATGCAACAACCGAAAAGTTAGGGTACCCCTCCTCCCTAGGAACATGCTCTAGCAGATATAGGCTAAGACCCAGGTTTAAATCCTACCTCTTGGGACTTCCTTCCGGGGGTGGAGCCATGGTGGCGGAGATCAGACAGGATTCTCTGTAACCTCCTCTAACCTCCCCTCAAACCAACAAAATATGAAGCCTCTAGACTGATTCTGAAGCAAAAAAATCCACAATATCTGGAGAACAACACGATTCTAGAAGAAGATACTCTGGAAGAACCTCAAAGCAGGTCTGTTTTAATGGGGCAGGGGGTGGCCTACTGAACCCAGACTGCAGCACAGGGAGACCGGGGCAGGGAGCTGGAGCAGGGAGCTGGAACAGGAGTCAGAACAGGAGTGGGAGCGTTGTGCTTTTCACACATCTGGGAGTCTTCTGTGAGCCTCTTGGAAAAATTTGTCCTGATTGTGGGCAGGTGGTTTGGAGGGTCTGCCTTTTGAGGGGGATAGATTGTGAACCACTGAACCCCTGATGAGCATCTGACCTAGCTGCCATTACACAGCACCTTAAAGCAATCAATCAAACAACAGAACTGATAAGCACCAGAAATAATTCAATCAGCGGAGCTGCCCAGCCCCTGACATAATTCAATCAGCAGAACTGCCCAGTTCCTGAAATAACTCAATCAGCAGAACTGCCCCAGGGCAAATTAAAGCAGCTGTCCCACCTTTGCCCTAAACAGACCTCACACCTTTAAAAAAAAATGAATAAAAAACCAAAAAGAGCTCTCACCATAGACAACTTTTATGGAGAGAGGGAAGAACAGACCTCAAGTCCTGAGGCCCCTAAAGGTAAAGCAACTCCAGAAAAAGCCGCAAAGAGAGACATAAATTGGTCTCCATGTCACAAGGCTTTCTTTGAAGATTGCATAAAAAATCTTAAAAGAGAGTTAGAAGAAACATGGGGAAACGAAATGAGATCACTGCAAAATAAAATAGAAAAAATGGAAAAAGAATGCAATGAACAAAAAAATGTAATTGGTCAATTGCAAAATGAACTAAAAACAGTAACTGAAGAAAATAAGACATTAAAAATTAGAATCGAACAATTGGAAATTAATGACTCATCAAGACTTCAAGAATCAGTCGAACA
>JAJPUD010006609.1:53985-78814 GCA_023553655.1 Myrmecobius fasciatus | reverse complement strand
ATATGTTTTGCAAATAAAAAGCTTTATAAAAAAAAATTTAAAAAAATAAATAAATAAAAATAAATAAATAAATATATCCTACCTCTTCCACTTATCAGCCTTGTGATCCTGAAGAATTCCTTTAGCCCCTTTGGACTTTGGTTTCCTCCAGTATAAAATAAGAAGATTGTACTTGATCCTCTCTATATTCCCCAAATCCTGCTCCACCTTCTCCCAGTTCTGACCGTAAAAAGTGCATACTATGAAAAGTTAGGTGTTGGGAATAGAAATGCAAAAATAAAACAACAAATCTGGGTCTTCCTTAAGGAGCTTGAATTGTGCTAGAAGGAATTTAATATGTTCAGAGATCAATAAATGTAATATGTATATGTATGTATAAGCACACACACATATATGTACATATATACATATGTATATGTATATGTGTGTACATATATATATATACATATATATATATATATATGAAATATCTTTGGGCCTGGCACTAACAAGTGGGGAAGGAGGAAATACTTTCTGAAGGAAATGTCAAGTAAACTGTGCTCAAAAGAGCTTGAAGGATTTCACAAGGGAAGAGGGAGAGCATTCCTCACTTGGGAAAAGTCTGCAAAGGCACAGAGGTTGAAGATAATATTAAAAAAAAAATTGAAAAGATACTTGTTTGAAGTCAATCTTGAAATATTCACTTTAGCTCAGCCTGCTCCTAACTCTTCAGTTGATTTCACCCCCTTCTCATCTTCCAAATGTGTCCTCTTCCTCTTTACATACCAGACAACTACCCCCTTTTAGGTTTTCCTCACTTTTTGTTTAAGCTAAGATAGTAATTCTTCCAATGATTTCCTTGCATCCATGCTCTAATTTTTCCAAGCCATTCTCTGTACAGTCACCAAATTCACATGTCTAAAGTACTGACCTGACCATGTAACTTCTCTCTTAAGAAGCTTTAATAGTTCTCTGTTGTATTTGTGATAAGGTATATCTTTTTATTTTTATTATTTAAAACCTGCAAAATGTGGCACCAGTTTATTTACCCAGGATTATTATGTGATATTCCCTTTTCATTCATTCTAGAAGTATGAATGAAGAATAGGACTGGATATATAAAATTGGTGCAGTTTTGAAAACTCAGTTAAAACAGTTTGTGAATTTGGAGTTTTCAAATTATATATGAAAATTGTGTATCAATATCCAAGGACAATTTTTATGATAGTAATTCTGTACTCGTGTATGGCTATAACTCTTGAATCTAGTAAACTTTCTACTTTAAATACATGTAAAATCTGTTACTGCCTAACTATAGGATATTTTAAAAATAGTTTTTAACCTGATGCTGGTATTTATATGTCATTCCAGGGAATGCTCCTTCCATATACTTTGGAATATTTTGATAGGGAATCAGGTATATGATGTATAAGCTATGTCTGATTTTTCTTTTAAATTCAAGCATGGTTGTATGGAGATTAAATCAGTATGCTTTATGATTCCATCCAGTGTTAATCCATTGATATTCATAAATACTTCCAAATGGTGCATTATATCTAAGCCAAATTACTTGAACTTTGTTAGCTTTAACGACCTTCAACTTATTTTATCTATTAACTTCAAGAATGCAGATTTATAGCGATAATATTATTGTTTTAAGTGAATGTCTACATATTGGTAAATGTGTGTATAACTATATCTCTAATATATCTGAGTGTAGATGTGTAGATATGTATGCATGTAATTCTGTATATGTGTATATAGATAATGTGTATACATGGGTGGGTTTCTGGGTGGCTATGAATGTATGTATGTGTGTGTATATAAATAGCTAGCTAGCTATGTGTATTTGTGTGCATATATCCACATATATATATATATATATCCATATCCATATAGATATAGATATAGATATAGATATAGATATAGATATAGATATAGATATGGATATAGATATAGATATGGATATAGATATGGATATAGGTGTGCTTAACTATAGTCTTCTTTGGGAAAGAGGAAGGGGATAAAAGGAACAAAAACAATAAAGTAAAAAAAAAAGTGCATAGCAGAGAGCAAGAGAATAACCCACAAGGAAGCAAAGAAAAGATGAAAACTTGTGAATATAATTTTATCTATTATTATATATCCTTTATTGAAATAAAAATTTAATGTTATATATTTTGCATCTTCCATGACGTCCTGCTGGGCACATGAAAATGTTGTGGATTTTGTATGTTTTGTTTTGCTTTTTCTCCTATTTCTTTCTTTTTTTTCTATCTTTTTTTCTTATTTAACAAAATGAATAGAATTAGAGAATGTAGTTTTATGAAAATCATGGAGAAGTGTTGATATTGTTCATATTAATTTGCATCTGCTGTATCAATGTCAAGTCAGGTTATAATTCAGGGAATACATTATTGACAATATTGTTCAGTAAATAGTGCTAGATAAACAAAGCCAGGATCTTACTACCAAAGGAAATAAGTTAAAATAGCCTTGCCAATGAGCATCAAACATTTACTAGGCTACAATGATATTTACTATTCCATCTTCTAATGCTCAGGTGGTAAAATCAATTAAACCCTTTTGAATGACTAACTTGGCTTTAGTTATGATTCATCCTGCCAAATGGGGAAAGCCTATTTGCGTGGTTTGAAGATACATGTTTCTGAGACAGATAATTTATTATTTATGATTTAAAATTGAATAAAAACTAAGCCAATAGAGTTAGAAATATAATTTATTTCATGATCCTACACTGCACAAACCAAATGATTTTTTTCCTTCTTTGTCCATTGCTTTAGTGTATACAAAGAATGGATATTTAAAAGTCAAAATTTTTTAATTTTGTTTTTTTTAAACATCATTTTATAGAGTTTTATATTAGGCAAAAAATACTAACAAAAATGGAAAGTTATGTCTATATAGAAACTATAGAAGAGAAACACTGTTATTTCACTTCAATAAATCAACTGAATGATATGGCAGACAAGAAAATGTAGAAGTTTTCCATATTATTCTGTATCAGGAGTCATGCTAATCTTCAATAAGAGAGACTTACCTTCTAGGAACAGGAAGAGATGTTTCATTCTGTCCTGATAAAATCACAATTTCATGTTTAATTCTAAATTCCACATTTTAGGTATGTCATTGGTGAGATGGAACAAGGTGACCAACAAAGTCAAAGGTTACATGTTTCTGCCATTTGAAGATTGTTTAAATGATACCTAATAGCGGATTCTTTAATATTCCATTTGGTCAATAACTCAATTTATAACTCAATTTACTAAGTAATTACTGTGTGTCAGATACTGTGTTAAATATTGGCAAGACTAAAAAAGGGAAAAAGTCAAATCAGTGTCCTCAAGGAGCTCAGTCTGATGAGAGAGACAATAAACAAAAACATAGGTACAGACAAACTATGTACAGAATAAAGAACAAATAATTAATTGGGAAAAGCAAATAGAATTAAAAAGGTTATGGTAGAAAGTATTAGGCTGATATAAGTTATAATGAAAGGTGTAAGATACATTTAGACTTGGTGAAAAGAAAGAAAGAAAGAGAAAGAAAGGAAGGAAGAAAGAAAGAGACAGAAAAAGAGAAAAAAGAAAGAACTACACATATATAGTTGCATATATATGTATATGTATATTTACAATTAGAGCTAAATGGGAAGACTTCAAGCAAAGTTTGAATAACCACTTATTGAGTATGTTTGAGAAATATTTTTTGGGTATGAGTTAGATCAGATGACCACATGGTTCTCTCCTAGGACAGAAATTTATCCTGATTCCATGATTAAAAACATACAATAACCATGAAAATCTAGTTAACCTTAGACTATATACATTCGCTAAACTGATTTGACAAATTAGACACATTAAGTTATTTTTCAAAGTAGCTAATTTAACTGTTTTCTTTTTATGTTATTAATATTGTTACCCCTCTTCCTTTTTTCTCCTCCTCCTTCTGCTACTAAATATCCTTTTACTACTACCACTAGCAAATTGTTTATCAATCTAAACAATACACAAAATATCTAATATGTAATTGTAGATATAGACCAGAATAAATTAGGATATTTTCATCATGGCCCTATTGGACTTTCTTCTCCTTTTTACTGCTCTGTACATTAAATGACTCAGAAAAGCTCTAAGATCCTTAACATATGTCAGCATATGATCATTTTTCATCCTTTTTTAAAATCAAATTAAGAAGTTATTGAACTGGAGATCTGCTGAGATCCTTTTCTAATTAGACTTAGAAATTGTGCAGTTTTAGGCTGGAAAGGTAGGAATTTATTTTTAATTGAGATTAAAAGGACACTTGAGTAGATATACCATAGGAAGAATGTTAGTTTCAAAAGATTTTTAGTAAGTCATTTTAAATAATGTCATAATGATTTATGAAAAAAGGAGCATATGAAGAAAGATTCATCTGAACTATTAAATTCGAGATGAATATCGTAGGAAATTCAGAGGGCAGTGAGTACCTAATTGATTTTCCCTATTCAACCTTAAAAAGGAGCCTTGAGGCTAGTTGAAACTACTTGTCTTGCTTTATGGACCTAAAAGAAAAAAGCTTATAAAATATCCTGTTTTCCAAAGAATTCAAGGGAAATTCAGGATCCATAAAAAGAAGCAATCAGATAGAAATAATATCAAAGCACTATAAACTTTAATAGTAGAAAAATGTATACAGTATTACTACAAAATTTGTGTCTAAAATAAAATTTAATAATACTTGGAAAATCCTTTCAGAGAAATAATTAAACAATACTCAATTGGCAACACATATCTGTTACTATACATTTATGTGTGTCTACTTAATCAAGAAATATTCTCTCTGAATATGTTGAGATCAGATTTTCATACTTGAAGATGATCTTCCAAATCATCTGTTTTTTTTTTAATTTTTATTTTTAAGCTTTTTATTTGTATAACATATGTATGGGTAGTTCCCCAACCTTGATCTTTACAAAGCTTTCCAATACAAATTTTACCCCCAGTCCCCTCCCCTCCCCTAGATGGCAGGAAGTCCACTACATGTTAATAATGTTGAAATGCTTGAGAAGTTATGCAAGAAAAATCCTATCTACAAGAAAAAAAAAAAAGAATCAGAGAAAGGCAACACAATGCAAGCAAATGTCAATAGAGATCATGAAAATGTTATGTTGTGGTCCATATTTCATGTCCCTCTTTCTGGGTGTATATGGTTTTCTTCAGTGAACAACTGGAACTGGTTTGAGACAATTCTTTATTGCAGAGATCCATGTCCATCAGAATTGATCATCATGTCATACTGTTGTTGCTGTGCATGATGATCTCCTGGTTCTGCTCGTTTCACTCAGCATCAGTTCATGCAAGTCTCTCCAGGCCTCTCTGAAATCGTCCTGCTGGTCGTTTCTTACAGAACAATAATATTCCATAACATTCATATACCATAATTTATTCAGCCACTCTCCAATTGATGGGCATCCCTTCAGTTTCCAGTTTCTAGCCACTACAAAAAGGGCTGCCACAAACATTCTTGCACATGTGGGTCCCTTTCCCTCCTCTAAGATCTCTTTGGGATATAGGCCCAGTAGAAACACTGCTGGGTCAAAGGGTATGCACAGTTTGACAACTTTTTGAGCATAGCTCCAAATTGCTCTCCAGAATGGTTGGATCCGTTCACAGTTCCACCAACAATGTATTAGTGTCCCAGCCCTCCCACATCCCCTCCAACATTCATCGTTATCTTTTCCTGTCATTTTAGCCAATCTGACAGGTGTATAGTGGTATCTCAGAGTTGTCTTAATTTGCATTTCTCTGATCAATAGTGATTTGGAGCAACTTTTCATATGACTAGAGATGGTTTTAATTTCATCATCTGAAAATTGTCTTTTCATATCCCTTGACCACTTATCTATTGAAGAGTGGCTTGAATTCTTATATATATGAGACAATTCTCTATATATTTTAGAAATGAGGCCTTTATCAGAACCATTAAATGTAAAGATGATTTCCCATTTAGATGCTTCTCTCCTAATCTTGTCTGCATTTGTTTTGTTTGTACAGAAACTTTTTAACTTAATATAGTCAAAATTATCCATCTGGTGTTCAATTAGGAGTTCCAAGTCTTCTTTGGACATAAATTTGTTCCACCTCCACAGGTCTTAGAGATAAACTATATTACGTTCCTCTAACTTGCTTAATTAAAAAAAAGGCAGATGAAGGTGGCCTTGCTGTACCAGATCCAAATCATCTGTTTTGAGCTACTTTATTTTAAAAAGGAATCATATGCCTTATGGAAAAAGCACTAGATTTGAACCTCTGGGTTAAAGATAATAGACTTAAAACTGGAAACAATCTCAGTTATTTTTCCAACGCCTTCATTTTACCTGTTAGGAGCACTGAGGCCTGTAGAGTTTAAGTAACTCATCTGAAGATATATGGATAATAATGTACATTTTATAACTGTGTGCCCAACATTCACCATGAGAGGGTTGATTCAGTAAATCAGTAGACAAATCACAGATGCCTACCATGGAGTAGACTCCATGAGAGTAGTGCACTGAAAAGTTTCCAGAAGACAAACAGAATACGCTAGTTTTTTGTCCAAAGTCTGTCTTCTTCTGAACTTTCATATTACTGTTGAAGTCACTTTTCATCCTTCTTGGTTCTCAACATTAACATCATCATTTGATCATGACTCTCACTCATCTTATGTCACTAATTAGGCATCAAAACATGTCATTTCCCTCATCCCACCATCTCTAACATTCATTCTCTCCTCTATCCTCACAATAATTGTTGCTTATCTTTCAGTTGTGTCAAACTCTTTGTGATCTCATGGACCATATTGGTCACAGGGCATTTTTGCAATCGGGTTCCTTCTCATACAACCACAACCCTAAATCAAGATCTTATAACTTCTAGCATGGACTGCTGAAATAAACTTTTAAATGTTCTCCTGACATATTTCACCCTACTCCTATGTATCCTCAATACAGCTGCCATAATATTTTTGTTTAAAGAAGGTCTGATCCTTCCCTCTTTGCTTGAAAACCTTTAGTGACCCTTTACTGCCTTCAAGATCTAATAAAAAAGTCTACTTTTGGATATTTAAAACCCTCCATTATCATGGTTCCTTCCTATATTGGCAGTATTCTCAGTATATCACCTCCCCACATGCCAACTTGTTGATGGTTGACCATGACACAGCATCTCTCCTATATTTCCCTTTGTACTGCTTTTGCCTCATGTTAGAAATGCTGTCTCATCTTATATCTTAAATCCCATTCCTCTTAAATCCCTGCCACCCTTACAAACTTAGCTCAAAAGTAATTGTGTCTTGGAGGTTTTCCTGTACCCCTGCCTCAATCCCAGTTTCCTGAGCCTCTCTCTCTCTAAATCTACTGTTTATATCTTGTATTTGCCTATTCATTTATATGTTCTCTTGTCCGTTAATATGTGAACTTCTTTTGAAGAGTGACTGTGTCTTTCTGGATTTGATGTGCTTAGCATAGAACTGGAACATAGTAAATGATTAATACATATTTGTTCCTGGTTTGGTTAGAAGAAATAGGAAAGCCATCTACATTTTTAAATGTAGAAGAGAAATTAAATATATTCTAGTCAATCCTATTTTTAAGGAAATAGCAAATCATTGTTTGATTAGTTGTTATTTTAATTATACTATGGTGGTCTCTTTATTTAAAAAAATCTAGGCAAATGCTAAATTAAAAGCATAGTTCATTGGAAAGAATGATTGATTTGGATGCAGGATCTGGTTTCAAATCATAGCTTTTCAATTTACTAAATATGAATCCTTAAGAAACTCAGGTTACCTCTCTGTGCCACCTCCTTTTATCATTACATTAAACTAGACCACCTTTAAAGTTTAATTTTTTTTTCCTTCCAGTTTGAAATCGCTGATCTATTGATCCTCTGCTCAGCAATTGAAAATATTATAATCAGTGTTTTTGGATTTAGGGATTCTTAACAGCAATCATGGCTCCTGTAATTGATAAGTGGCTCTATAAAAATAGTTTCTATAACATTACATTTGGGTATGAAGTTCCAGTCTCTGAAACCTCTTGCCTCAATGGCCCTGGACAAGTCACATAAACTCTTAATGCTCCAGACAACTCCCTTAGATTATGTGGAGAAGAGATTGTTGTGAACTTTCATCATTACGGAGTGTTTCCTTATCTAATTAAATCATAGGTCCAGCGCCAATACTCCAATTAATAGTTGGGAAAGTTCAGTCCTTTTGTAGAATTAAGACTTATTAAACATTGAATTTTGCCTTGCCCTAGGATTTCTTTCTCTCCCTCTTATACTCCAAGGATAGTTTGCTTAGGAAGTAAAATCCCTTGTAAAAGCGTTCCAATTTCCATAAATTTGCATCTTGTCCAGCAAGAGACTGGATGTTAAATATTTGCACCATGTTGTTTGTTGACTAGCCAAGCTATAATCTTTAGTGATAGTCATAAAAGCATAATCACACATTTGAATTCATAGCAAGAGACAGATGGGTAGATTGCAATCTCTTCAGCAGTCTCTGTGCACACCTTTTTATCCAGAAGGGCCCTAACAATAGAATTTCCTAAGAACAAAAGGAAGAAAAATGTTTCTTTATTGCCCCCATCCCTAGTTTTGCCAGCTGCTAATTGCCTTTTCAGCTATTCACAGAGGGGCTTTTGCTCCTTTTAAAAAGCTGCTCATGAAATATATACTGTTGAAGTCATAGTATTAGTTGTCTGTAAATCCCCTGATTTGGGTTGATAACTTATATATCCCTCTTCCATTCACCTAACATGGATACTCATCCAACATCCTATATGCTCCATTCAAAATGATGGGCAAGGTGAATTTCTCTTTGACCTCTCCCTTTGTGTTATACCACTTCTTCCTGACCTGATATTTTAATGCACACTGACTGATAATGGAGAGATTGCATTTTACCCAAACCCTTTTCTTCTTATCCAACAATGATATTGATTTTCTCTAACTAGCTCTTTTAGATTCCTAACTCTCATCTAGCTAATTTGATATTCTATTTTGGGATGATCTGCTAATCTGGAATTATATACAATCCATGCATTTTCTTTTTTTTCTGACTCAATATAATTTTTTTTATTAAAGCATTTTTTTAACAAAACAGATGCGTGGGTAATTTTACAACATTGTCCCTTGCAAAGCCTTCTGTTCCAAATTATCCCATCCTTCCCCCCACTCCCTCCCCTAGATGGTAGGTAGCCAATACCAATATGTTAAAATATATGTTAATTCCAATATATATATATATATATATATATGTGTGTGTGTGCATATATATATATATACATGTTTATACAGTTATATTGCTGCACAAGAAAAATTAGATCAAGAAGGAAAAAAAAAACTGAGTAAGAAAAAAAAATGCAAACAAACAACAACAGAAAGAGTAAGAATGCTATGTTGTGGTTCGCACTCAGTTCCCACAGGCCTCTCCCTGGATATAGATGGCTCTCCTCATCACTGAACAATTAAACTGGTTTGAATGATCTCATTGATGAAGAGAGCCATGTCCATCAGAATTGATCATGGTATAGTCTTGTTGTTACCACAACACATGCATTTTAACAGTGAATCTCAATTAAAATATTTCTATCCCAATTTACTAACTCAATACTAATGTGAATTTTTCTTCATGAAAGGAAAACATGCCGAAAATAAGTTTTGAGATGAGAAGGAACTTTGAAAAAAATCCTACTAATCTAACTTCCTACTCTAGAATATTACTTGATCTATACGTCATTTTGACAAATCTTTCAAAACTATAACAAATTGTAAAGGCATGTAATTCCCATGGAGAAGTGAGTTGCTTAGCACTTTTAAGTTAAATTTTTATAGTAAGTAGTATCATATTTCAGATACCCACACGTGTGTGCATATGTATGTGTGTGTATGTGTGTGTATAGAATGTAGGGATTCAGGATCTACCAATAGATAATAAATCTTAAACTTCTACTTATTTAAAGTACTTCAAGCTAGGATGGTATAAACACAGCGAGCCATCAGTAAGGACATGAATAGTTAACTTTTTAAAAATAACTTTCTCAGAATTTATTTCTATTTTAATGTCAAGAGGTCTCTTTTATAGCTATATTTGTGGCCTTCTTTATAGAAGCTGCTTGCCACTAATAAATAACTGAGAATGAGATGCACAGCCATAATCTGACCTATAGACTCAATATAAGAACCCTGTACTGTTCCAGTTCTCACATAATTACAGTCTTGGGATTTGGGGGACTTTCCGTTTGAAAGGAGAATTTTATTTATGTTTCATCTCTCCCAAACACAATACAAGATGGTTGATAGCAGAGACTATTTCCTTTTTTTCTTTTTGTATTTGTGTTTCTAGTACTTTACATTTTTTTCCAGTCATTCATTCATTTATACATTTAATCATTCAGTCATATGCAAAGTGCATTAAAGGCACATCTCTTTGGGTGAATAATACAAGAAGGGATATCTCCATTTTATAGATGAAGAAACTGAAGTTGAGAGAATTATAGTAATAGCTAACATTAATAGCTTACAATTTAACAGGGATATACAGAGTATATCCCATTTGATTTTACAGCAACTCATTATTGTAGATGCTATTGTTAACTCCATTTTACAGATGAGGAAACTGAGAAAACAAGTTATGTGAGTTATTAGAGCCATAAAACTGAGGCTAGATTTGAAACCAGATAGTGTAGACTGCAGGCTACTAATCTAACTGTATTTGTACAAACACTTACCTTGATTTAATTTGCCCAAAGAGCTACAGAGTAAATGCCTGAGGCAGGATTTGAACCCAATAGTTCCGGACTCCACTCTACTGGCCAACCTAGTCACCTCTCCATGTTTAGCTATCCATCCATCCATCTCTCAATTGAGGATTTATGCCTGACTGTGAAAGGCAGAAGGATGTGGTTCTGTCATCTGTAGCAATTCATGAAAAATGAACCCACTGCTTGACTCCCCAGACTAAAGCATCCAGGAAATATTGTGGTGCCCTTAGGCTAATGGAATATTGTTTATTTTAGCCTGTCCTGATTACTGTGGGGTTTGGAAGCCTAGAGCTTAAACTGTCAAGATCACTTTGTCACTGATAATAAAGGGGGAGGAGGCAAGTGGCAATAACTCTCCTGGCCTCGATGTCACCAAACAGGGTGAAAGTCAACTGGAGCACAGATTGCCAACATGCATTAGAATACTTTTTAAAACAGTATTTAGGAATCCAGGTCATAACTCAGATTGGGGAAGAAAGAAACATCTCTGTTTATTTTGAGAATGCCTTGGGAATAAAAACTAGCCAGTAAGGAAAATCTCCCTGACAGCTACAAGTGCCTCCATAGGCCCCTGTTCACTTGAAGTGATCAACAAATTCCACTTTAGAGTGAACTGGGAATAAACTGAGATATTCAAATTAGAGAGGAAAATGATTAGAAATGTCTTAAAGCCATCTTGGATCTCACAGGTGGGTGGAGCTTAAGCTTATGTCAACCATGTTTAAAAGGCCCTTTTGGGGACAAGTGTCTGCAAATCACAAAGCATATGAAGCCCACTTAGTTCAGACCATATCTTCTCATTGTGTCCATGGTTGATTATAATAATATACCTGAAGATTTCCTTCCACTACAAATTCATGACCTTTCTAGACATCTTTCTACTTCATGATGATTACTACATTGCTATTTCTCTGTCTGTCTCTCTCTATTTCTCTCTCTGTCTATTTCTCTCTCTCTCTGTTTCTCTCTGTCTCTCTGTCTCTGTCTCTGTCTCTGTCTCTCTCTCTCACACACACACATACACACACACACACAAAACTACAATAAAGCTAAAACTTTGGGAATTTCAAATGAGGATAATTGGTATTGATTAAAAAATAGCTAGTTTTGTAAAAAAAATAAATGATGTTTGGGAAACAGGGAAAGTTTTGTTTTCATCAAATTCATACAAATTATCAATTGGTATGAAGATAATTTATAATATACTTAAGCTTTGCCCTTTTTATGATTTAAAGTTTGAAACCAATTCAAAGTTTTGAAGTTCTATAGAGTACATTAGCTTTTACTGTCAGACCATACATCAAAGATAATTTTTTTTTGAAAAAAAAGAACCAGCTGACTCTTTGGTGCGGATAACAAAAGACTTTTATAAACACATTAATGACAGAAATAGCATTTTTCACTCGGTATGCACTGGAGCATAATGAATTTAGGTCTCTAAGCAAAAATATATTTTCCCTCAGGGTAAAAACAATCATTTAAGCAACCTTTGATTTGTTGCCTGGTGCCCTGACACTTTATGATGAGTGCCTTCAGAGCATGCTGATCTCACTTTTGTGATAATAAATAATGTATAACGGGGGGAAATCTTCTCTTAGGAAATATTTGTCTTATCTAATGCTGCAGTTTCTTGGGCATTCAACATATGTTCTTAGATCAAAACGTCATTGCATTACACATTTTAAATATTCATGATTTATTTTAATCATGTTTTCTTAGAAATAAGGACTGCCTATCAAACATATTATTAGCTCCATTATTCCTTCTAAAGCTCCTAAAATTTCATATTTTTGCTGTTAGCCTGCCACAAAAATGCTTTGAAAAATTCTTTCGTGATTTATTTGCAATTGAAGCATAAATATTTGACACCTGAGTGCTTACAAAATCCCTATTTTTTTTAATTTCTTAGACTGTTCTGTTCCTTATTATTTAAATATAGTTATTGAAATTAGGATTATTCTGCTATTTCTAGAATCTGAATATAAAATATGATACCAAGAGACATAAACATAATTGAAATTAACATTCATTTTGACTTACAGAATTTAATTTTTACTAAGAATTAAACCATAGTTTAAGTGAATAGGCATGAAATAAATGAGATTAATTTCACTTTTTCTCTCTTTTTTCTTCTCTTTCTGAATGTCTACTCACCTAAAACTTTTAATTTTGTATGTGTATTTAAATGTATGTATGAATGGCATGACTTGAACCTAGTCATTATTTCCTTGAAGATCAGAATGTTACCTAATACACCTGCTTGGGCATTTAGGTGGCACAGTGAATGGAGCACCATCCCTAGAGTCAGGAGCACTTGAGTTTAGCTTCAGTCTGAGACACTTAGTGGATATTTGATCTTGGAAACATCAATTAACTCTCTTTGCCTCAGTTCTCCATCAGCAAAATGAGCTGGACAAGGAAATGGCAAACTACGCCAGCAATTTTATCAAGAAAACCATACATGGGATGATGGAGAAATGGGCCCAATTAAAATGACCCAATAGAACAACAACAAAAAGCCACATTGCTTCAAATCTCCATATATGTGAAGGAGAACCAGTAGCTCTTGTGTAAGGACTTGTTGAGCCTATTTAAGGCTGTTCATCCACATTTTCTGTCTACCTAGCATTCAACTCTCACCTGTGGCTCCAAAAAGTTATAGCATATGCAGTAGACACATCTGTCTGCTGACAGATTAAGCCAGTTTGAGGGTGACCAAAGGACATCCAACTCATCAGTCAGCTATTGGGGTTTCTATTCTAAACACATGAAGACTTTTCCACTAAATGGGCAGATGTAAACATTTTTTTTTCATCCAGTAATCATGGAAATGGTTGATGCAGGTGCTGTGAAGGGCTTAGAGCTTGGTCAGACATTTAAGATGACAATTTCATCTACTTTATCCCTATATATTGACATGATATTCGTGTTTTTTGTGCTGTCATTGACCTTTAATGATTCTAAGGGAAGAGTGATGCTGATGATTTTGTGTAATTCTTCCTCACAAATCCAATTCACAAACAAGACATTCCCCACACACACACACACACACATACCATGTACTATCAGACTTCTTTGGATACAAAGGACAAATACATATAATATACTTAATTTTTGTTCACTCCCAGATCATTTGCATAAAAAAACTGAAGAAATAATGATACATATAGGGGGTTGTTTCCAGAGGTTTGGAGAACAGATTTTCTTTCCTTCTATTTTAAGAAAGGATACATGTGATTACAGACCCTGTTTGTTTTCCAGAAGAAAGAGAACAGATTTTGGAAGGCATAAATATAAAAGGGAAACCTCAACATTCCTTGTTTTACCACCTATCTCCCCAGAGACTTGGTGAATTTTATTTTGAATATGATCAAAGAGTTTTAGTTTAGCAGATATATTTAACTCCCCAAGAGAGATTTCTTTCAGTCCTCATATGTTTTGCTATTATCTAACCCCTATAACTTCTCAAATTTCTATTTATTACCTCCTTAAACAAATAGATTTATTCACTGTTCATTATTCTTTATGGCCTTTTGCATAACTTTTTTATGGAAAAGATCCAAATCTTCAGATATGTTGAACACCTTTCCTCCTTAATGAATTATGAAAACTTAGAGTTAAGAAGAAAATAATTTCCCTTAAATTTGCAATATTTACCAGGATGAGAGGAAAATCTACATAATTCTAATCTAGTATCCCTTATGTCTGGCTGTCCTGTAGGCATGAATTGGGAAGACTCCTTTAGAGAATGATAATCAAGATTTCAGATATTGTCATGCCTCAACTAGCCACAATTAGACAAAACCATGGAGTCAATCATAACCTACATGGATGTGGAGAGTTCAAATTCAAACTTTGAATATCAAAAAAAAAAACAAAAAACAAAAAACTGTGAAGTAGATGAAAGTGGACAAATTTTGTAGTCAGGATAATCTAAGTTCAAATCCTCCTTCTGACAGATAGTAGCCATGTAATGCTAGACAGGTAATTTAACATTTCATTATCTCTAGGTAACTCTCTAAAAATATAAATGACAGTGGTAGCTCTGAATCATTCAGAAGAATGTTTTATACCAGAAGTTTCCAACTTCAATAAAATCAAAGATTTGGACCAAGTATGTATGTACAAAGAGATTTTCTTACAGATGCAGAAATATTGTATAAACTCAATAATATTTAAATGTTTTTTTCAAAGATAGAAAAAGGAAACTGCCAAATATCATAAATTGAATTTCTAAAATGCAAAATCTCCAGGAACTAAATTTTAGAGTTCGAAATTTAAATATCTGAAAGGGTAAAGGTACAAATATTGAGGTTTAAAAAATAAACATTGTACTTCTCAACAAAATGTTGGCACTTTGTCACGTATAAACAGACTGCTCAAACATTGTACATGTACGAAGGCTACAATATGGTTTCACTTAGTTTTTGTCTCCTCCATGGTAACCTTTTTCTGTATCCTTCCTTCAAAATCACCTTATGTTATAAATATTATTGTGATTGTAATCAGTATTCAATATAGCTTATTACTGAAATGGCTTTGCTCACAGAGGGTCCTCAATAAAAACACAATCATGTTCCATGTAATTCCTTTCTTTCTATCCTATGTGATGTGACTTTTTTAGTTAATATATTTCCTCAGAAGAATTAACTGTTGATGAGCTTGGTCCATTTAAAATATTTAATTTCCCCAAATTGGAAGTTATGAGATCCTTAGGTCATATTTTCATGCATTCATATATGCACATGAATACATGTATAATGTTTCTATCTAAATTTTACACATGAACTTACAGAAAGGTGTAGATATATAAGTACATGGATATATTTGCTTCCGTTAATGATAAACATGTGTATATTTATGTTATTTAGTCATATATGTGTATATACATATATACATGAATATATCTGTGCATTTTAAATTCTGTACTCTGATACCATCAAAAATAATGAACATTTTTGAAGATATTATAGAATAGTTTAATGTTATTCATAAAACTGTAAATTCTTATAAATATTTTGCTTTTCTTTTTACATAAATAATATTTAAATATTTAACTCATATAGCTATTCTGCTTTTTACTTCAAGGTCTGTTCCCTATGCTGTACCAAATGTATCTAGTAGAATAATTTAGCTATTAGGGAATAAAGGGGAGATAGAGGGGAAAAAAAGTACCAGCTCCAATATACCCCCAGATAATTTTACTAAACAAAAACTAACTAGCTAATTGAAAAAATGTGATGAAGATAGTGGATTGCTTGACCAACTGCCACCTCCCTTAACATACATACACACATGTGCACACATACATACATACATGTTATCCCATGCTATTCAATCAGCAGACTTGTACAAAAGCTGTGCTCCCAATACTCCAGGACCCCTGTGGAGATACCACTCTCCTTTATAAGACTATGACTCTAAATATATATGATAAACATAAATAGAATTTTTTTAATTTTCTTTTTAAATCTTGTTTAATATTTTATTTATCCACTTAAGTGTAAAAATGTGTTGACATTCTTTCTTTTACCAAATATGAATTACAAATTCTCTCCAGTCCTTTGAGAATTCAAGTATTTTGACATAGGTTATTATACATGTGTAGTTATACAAAACACATTTATCTAGAAGCCATTCTCTGAAAGAAAACAGACAAAAACTAAACAAAGTAAAAAAAAAGTCTCCTTGTTTTGCTTTCAGATTTATTAGTTCTTTCTATAAATATGGCATCTTTCAACACAAATCCTGTACAATTTTCTTGAATCACTGTTTTGCTGAGAATAGCTAAGTTATTTGTAGTACATTATCATTCAATATTGCTGTTACTCTAAAATTTTATCTTGGTTCTGCTCATTTTACTTTGTATCAGTTTATGTAAGTCTTTCCATATTTTTTGAGAGAATCCTGCTCATTATTTATTTTTTTTCATTTATTTGATATTTTATTTTCCCCAGCCAGTTACATGAAAACATTTTTTAGCATTTGTTTTTAAAATTTTGACTTTCAGATTCTCTCTCTGCCTCCTCCCTACAAGGAGGCACATGTGAAATTTTGTAAAGCATTGGCATAAAAGTCATATGGCAAAAAAGAGATGCCCCCTCCTTCAAAAAAATAACTAAAAATATTATATGTATATGTGTGTGTATGTGCTTTAAATTATATTCAGCACAATCAGTACATCCTCTGGATAGGGATAGCATGACTCCTTCAGAATAGTCTTGGGTCACTGTATTCCTGAAAATGTGCTCGTTTCTTAAAGCACAATAAGATTCCATCATAATCGTATACAACAACTTTTGAATCCTTTCCCAACTGATGGACATCTCCTCAATTTCCAATTCTTTGCTCCCACTAAAAGAGATATGACATTTTTGTACACATAGGTCTTTTATTCTTTTGAAAAAATCTCTTTAGGATAAAGATCTAGTAGATATAGGGATGGATCAAAGGCTGTGAATGGTTTTATAAACTTTTGGGCATAGTTCCAAACTGTATTCCAGAATGGTTGGAACAATGTACAATTTCACCAATGTACATTAGTATTTTAATTTTCCCATATTCCCTCATATGTTCCTCATTTTCCATTTATGTCATATTACCTAATCTGATAGGTGTGACATAGTAGCTCAGTTGTGATGATTGGAACTTCTCATTAATAGTGATTTAGAGCATTTCTCTTTAACTGTAAATAGCTTTTTAGAACATTTTTATTTTAATATAGATAGCTTTGATTACTTTGTCTGAAAACTGCTTGTTTATATCCTTTGATATTTATCAATTGAGAAATGATTCTTAATTCTGTAAATCTGATTTGGGTTTCTATGTTTGGGAAATTGCCCTTACCAGAGAACTCAATGTACTTTTTTCATAGTAGTGATTACCATATATTTATTTTCCTCCATCTTTTCCCCCTTTTTTACTCTTTCTCCTTTTACTTTGTCATTTCTCAAAAAAAAATGTTTTGCTTCTTTTATTTCTTTCAGCTCCCCTGTCCCTTCTTTTATTCCCCTCCCTTTTCTTCTTAATTATATAGTAAGATAGATTTCTATATGCATCTGAGTGTGTATATTGTTCTTTCTTTGAGCCAATTCTGATGGGAGTAAGGTTCATGTGCTCTCTGTTTTCCTGTCCCCATTTTCTTCTCCATTGTAAAATCTCTTTCAGGTCTCTTTTATGTCTGGGGACTGGCAGTTCTGGAATTTAGGTTTAATATTCCTGGAAGTTTTCATTTCGGAATCTTTCGTAAAAGGTGATAGATGGATTCTTTTGATTTACATTTTATACTGTACTTCTAGAATATCAATATAGTTTTCCTATATACTTTTTAAATTTAAATAAAGATAATCTTGATTTAAATCATGATTTTCAGGGAGTCCAATTATTTTGAAACTATCTTTCCAGGATCTATTTTCCAGGTAAGTTGTTTTTCTCATGAAATATTTCATATTTTCTGTTTTTCTTTTAATTCTTTTTATTTTATTTGATCATTTTTGATGTCATGAAATCTGAGGAAATGCTGGTTCACTGTTCAGATACAGAAATATACATACACCAATTAAAAGGGTCAATAATCCAGGGAATCCAAATGGGACAAAAGAGTTGGAGTTTTCCTGGGTAATGTCAAAGATACCTTATGTTTTGTTATCATTGTATTTGGAGTAGCTGACCTAGAATAAACTGAAATTTACCCTTAGAAAGGAAACCAACAGGACAACTAATTAAAAGTACCAGAAAATAGAATATGCACATAAGGCAGAATGTGCTAGGCAATTAGTCTACTTTAAGGAGGCACCCCAAAAAAGAAACCAAAACTAAAGCAAATAAATATCAAGTCCTGGAGCATTTGCAAAAAAGAACAATTATTTGCACATCAGTGTAAACAGATGGTTATTTTGTCAGGTGCTTACTCAGCTTTTTATTCTACCAAATGGAAAACAATTGTGTTAAGATCACTTGAGTTTCAGGTAAAACTCATCTGCTTCAGGACACTTTCCATAACAGTCCCCAAGACTGAAGCACAGAGCTTCAAGGGAAGTTAGAATATATAATGCCTGAGTTGGAGATAACCAAAGAGAGAATCTAGGCTAGCCCTCTCTTTTTCACATAGGATGCAAAGAGGAATCCAATTCTCAAAGAAACATAGCAAGTTAGTCGTAGTACTCCAAATCCACTTTGCTTGATATCCAAGCTAATGTTTTTGTTTTTTTTTTTACTACCTCCAGTGGCTAGCCTGCTAATGAAGGTGAAGAGACTGGGACCTAAATTAAACTTTAGACTTAACAAAGTGAGTATGCAGCAAATGGAAGTACTAGCCATGGAGGCCTGCAACATTTCACAGAATTGAGTGTTGGCTTAAGAATTTGGGTTTACCATTTGCCATGATTAATTAAAAGTTTCAGAAATGAATGTTCTTTTTGGAGATGGCCATTGGATTTAGAATCATGATGTACACACATGCATAGCATTCATAATCATGAACATACATATATGCATATATATTTGCATAGTTGACTATGATAATATAAATGAAAATAAAACAAAATGATCCCTGAATTCAGGTTAACCACCTTGTGTAATCATTGATCTAGTTAACTCCTTAATAAACATTCTATTCAGGAAAGAAGGAGGGGATTATAGTTAAGGATTGCCACATATATTATCTGGTTCAAATAATGGTATTAGTTTGCTTTGCCTAACTGGCTATATTTTCAATTTCATGAGGGAATTGGTTTGTTGTAGAGGCAGTAGTACAAATATGAAAACATAAACAAAACTTTTGCAAATAAATCTATTTAATAGAGTTTTGAGTGTCTATGTAATTGAATTACAGTTTGAAAACCTTAAAGACCATACTCTCATATTTTCATAACCTGTCTATGCAGGTGGTTCAGATGCCTCTAAATCCATACTTTCTCTTTCCTTGGCAACTGTACTGTTCAGACTGAGTATATAGTTTATCTCCTATTTATCAGAGATAGAATCATGGACATGAAGTGGAGAAATCTAATCCCATCATATACCTAAGAGACTGCACACTTCCTGCTATCACAGACCAAAGCCCTACTCAGTGACAGAGATGGATCTTTAAATAGAAAAAAAAATAATTTAAAGCATATTCATAAATAAAACGGTTGGTAATGGAATACATGTGAAAGTTATATTGGAAGGCTGACTGTTTGATTTTGGAAATCGGGAAGAGGATGGATGTGGGGTTGTTGAGAACAGTGGATTCTATACTTTATTTTGCTTTATATAAATGTTCAAAATTTTATTCCATTTGATGTTTCTATCAAAACTGTTCCCAAGATAAATGGTAAATCAATTGACCAAGGCAATTGACTCATTCTCAGTTAAATGTTTACGTATTTTATGCTCTCTTCCAAAAAAGAAAATAACCTGCTTGCTGGCTTCCTGGCCGGCATTTGGCAGATGCCAGAATGCTATCATGCTACCAGCCAGCAGCTCCATTATAGCACTGGTGGGAATTTGGAGAAGGTAAAGTGTGAGAATGGAATAATTGGACTGAATTCTCTATGTGGGATAAATATTGATGGACTGGTGGGACTTTTAATTAAAAATTAGAAATTGCAGAATTTGTGCTAGTGGCAAACAGGTCAAAATAATTATTTCCACCTCTTTGTAGCATTTCTATTGTCATTACACTCCTGGGGCAAATTATGGAGACAAATTGGCAATGGAAAGATAAGGGTGCTTATTATTATAATCTGATAAATGTAGTGACAATTGTTTTATTCAATTAAGGGACTTGGAAAAGAACCTAAAATAGTCAACAATGAAAGGCAATATGCTTTGGCATCATCCATGAGGGTCTAAATTTATAGTTTAAAAGACTGAATACAAGCATTTTAGGTAAATCATAAATCGCTAGGGCAAAAGAAAAATCACTGTACTATGTTGAGCTCAAGAACTTAAAAAAAGATTTTGGATTAGACATTAAATTACTTTATGATGTTTTCTTCTGTATGTTTGTTATCCAGGACTTTAAATTTCCCTAAATTAGTTATGTAATTTGTAGCATGAATCAAAATAGATTGGGCACAAGATTTTGGAGTCAAAAGTTTTCCTCTTCCCTCTACCTGCCCCAATCACTTTTTTATCAATGAATCATCCAATAAACATTTATGAAAGCTGTGGTCATCAAAACCATTTAGTACTGTCTAAGAAACAGAATAGTTGATCAATGGAATAGGTTAGGTCATAGGACAAAATACTCAATGACTATAATAATCTAGTATTTGACAAACCCAAAGATCCAGGCTTTTTGGATAAGAACTCACTGTTTGACAAAAAACTGCTGGGAAAATTAGAAATGGCAGAAACTAGGCATTGACCCTCACCTAACATAGTATACCAAGATAAGGTTGAAATGGGTTTATGATTTAGACAAAGAATGATTTACATTTGTTAAATGCCTATCTTGTGTCAGCAGCAATTGTTACTAAGAACTACACAGATGAGCAAAAACAAAAGATTCCATCCCTCAAAGAGCTTATTTATATTCACCTTGGGGACATACAAATATATAGTTTCATCCTATCAATGAGGTTACACTATACTCCATAAATCATAAAGGATTTAGAGGATAATCCAAAACCCAGAAATAAGCATACTTCAGTGATCTGGTAATTTGATGGCAGGTCCATTTCAAATTTATTGGCTCTGCTCAAAGCTGAACTTAAATTAATACACTGTGTCAAAGGTAGTATTAGTATCTAATGGGATAAAATTATAATCTCATGATAATGAATATGTGTTCCAAAATATGGGAACTTATGACTGAAACACCTAACAAATGATTTACACGAAGAAGAAACTAGATATGTTTAAAAACAATACTAAAATGATGTAAGGTTTATTTTAAAAGTTGATAAATTTGTTTTATTTTTGTTTTTCAGTCATTTTTTATTCTTTATGACTCAATTTGAAGTTTCTTGGCATTGGAGTAGTTTACTGTTTCCTTCTGTAGCTTATTTTACAGATGAAGAAACTGAAGTGAAACAAAACAAAACAAAACAAAACAGGGTTAAGTAGTTTGGTCAGACTTTCACTGAAAGTGTCTGAGTAATTAACTGGCTGGATAGGTTATATACTCTGTTTTCCTTAATCCACTAGAGAAAGAAATGACAAATTACTCCAGTAATCCTTTTCCCTGTAATTTCCTTTTAAAGACATTATCTCTCTTATGTCTTCTCAAATGGAATCTTCATCTATGTCACTCTTATTGATAGTAGATTCTATGTAAAAGTCTATGATGGCGTCCCTCTACTTCTCCTAAATTTTCTGCCTGGATGATCCTTTTAATGCCTGGATGATATTATCACTTCCAGACATATGACTCTACATCTATTGTTATGTAATTATGTTAAACTCTTTATAACCACATGGACAATACTGTACAAGGTGTTTCTTGCCTGACAGTGGACTAATTTGTCATTTCTTTCTCTGGTGGAATAAGGAAAACAAAGGTTAGGTGACTTGTCAAGCCAGTAAATGACTCAGAAATGATTTCAGATCAGGTCTTCCTGACTTCAAACCAATACTCGATCCACTGAAGCATTTAGCTAGCTCCTTATCTTGCCTAAACTCTTTCCTGTTTTCAAGTCTCAAATCTTCAGCTAGTGACTGGGCAACTTAAAATATATATATATACTCTAAACATTCTAAACAGAATATTTCCAAACCATAACTGCCTCTTTCTCTGAAATCCTCCACTCTTCCATTCTTCCATTTCTCTATCAGTAGCATCATCAACTTCCCAATCATTCATGTTCATGATGTAAGGGTCATCCTCAATTTCCTCCTTGAACTTACTCCACATTTGCTATCTGTTGCTAAGTCCTTTTGTTCCCCATTTCTCTTCTACAGTTTGTTTCCTTCTCTATACTCATATATCTGTGCCCCTGGGGCAAACTCCAGTCATCTCATGGCATGAGGATCCATGGCAATAGGCTGCTGGTTAATATCCCTGTTGCAGATATCTATTTACTTTAGTCCATCCTCCAATGTACTGCCAAAATAATTTTCCTAAAGCCATATTACTCCCTATTCAATAAACTCTGGTGACTTCCTAATATCTAGAAGATCAAAAAGAAATTCCTTTGTTTGGGTTTTAGAAATCAGGCACCTTTCTACCTTTCCAATCTAATAAGACTCATATAATAACTCATTCCCCTTCAATTCTTCTATGATTCAGTGATATTGGGCTTCTTGTCCCTCATTCCTGACATTCCCAAATCAGTCACTGATGAATATCCATTCCTAGAATATTTTCCTCCTTTCCCTTGTCTTCTAGAAAATTCCTTCAAGACTTAGCTTGAATTTTATTAGTCCTCATGCCTCCCTTTCTCAAATTAATCCCCATTATTATTGTATTTTTTTATTAGAGTGTGAGCTTTTAAAGATGTTGGCTATTTTTTTGGCCATTCTCTCATTATTATCTCATTGCCTGGGAGAACTTACTATATGTTTGTCCAATTTTCAATAAAAATATCTTAGATTGCTCTGGATTTTTTTTCATTAATTAGATGTAATAGTCATATAATATCACTTCTACTCAATTCTTCCTCCATCCTTCTCAATCTATTTAATCTCTTCACTCTATATTCTTTTCTGCTGTTTCTTTCTCATTCTAATGCTTTTTCTCATTCTTCCATTTTATTCCCATCTCTCTCCTTTTATTTAATGCTTTCTCCTAGAAAAGATTTGAAAATGGTTAAAGTGATGTATATTATAATTAATGTCTCCAATTATTATTTTGTTTAATATTACATCATGCTAACATGGGGAAAAATGAATCACTTTGATCCTATAGAAATCACAACTTTCTCAAATGCCTTGTATTTTTCTAAAGAACTTCAGAGAATATATGCTTGAATTCAAACATGTCTGACAAGGCTAATATGAAAACATTTAATGATTATTTATTTCTTCTTTCTGCTTGTACTAGTTGGATATAGAATTGAAGAAAAAAGCACTATCTACATATGAAAGGCTTTGTAGAATTCATGATAATACTATTATCATTAATCATGCCTATATTTTTGTAACGTGATCTATTAAGATGTATTCTGACTAGTAATATGTTACTACATTGCATTATTCTTTTTCCCCTATTCATCCCATCCTCCCTTGAACATTCTGGGCCCATTTCACTCAGTGCAATCACATCTGATTGGACTGTAAAACATGAAATGTGTGGCTGCAAAACACAGCTGGAGCCAATGCCATTCTTTAGCCAGCTGGCGAAAGCTATATATGGAGAAAGCAGCTGACTCCTGTTTTAATAGTGTAAGCATTCCAATGTGTGATGCTTATAATTCCCTTGCCATCCAACAAACAAATTAGTGGGAAAAAAGAATCCACCATCCATTGAGAGGAATGGAATTGATTGATCAAAGAAAGGGGCTATCACTTCCCATGGCTTCAATTCAATAGATTCAACAAACATCCACAGCTTATGCTAGAGTTTACTTCTCTAGGCTAAACATCTCCAATTCCTTCCTCATAAGCCATGATGTTGGGTGTTCCCATCACTGTGGATGGCGTGTTTCGGATGCAGTCCAGCTTGTAAATATCCTTTCTACAAAGTGGTGCCCAGATCATAATAAAATACCCCATGTGTGAAAGGAACACTGCAGAATACATCAGGATCACATCTTCCCTTATTAAGGGAAGTGCATTTCTATTAATGCAGCCTATTGTTGCTTTATACCTACAAAGTCTTACTCTAGTGCCTACTTATCTTGCAGATTTGACCTTGGACTTTTGAAGACCCTCCCAGTAGAATGCATCTTTGGCTGTTTCTATCAAGCCAGAAAGACTTTAGGTTAGAATTGACTTTGACACTTGAATGTTTCTAATTAACATGTATTAGACTTCCTGCCATCTAGGGGAGGGGGTGGAGGGGTAGGAGGGAAAAATTTGTAACAGAAAGCTTTGCAAGGGTCAATGTTGAAAAATTACCCATGCAGATGGTTCAATATTAGGAAAACTATTAACATAATTGACTATATTAAT
>JAJPUD010006609.1:33740-48985 GCA_023553655.1 Myrmecobius fasciatus | reverse complement strand
GAGAGAGAGAGAGAGAGAGAGAGAGAGAGAGAGAGAGAGAGAGAGAATCTTCTATGAAAATGACTTCTAAATCTGTATGTCCAGAATCAACCTTTCTCTGGAATCCGTTTGAATTTGCTTGCTAGACATTTCTACCTAGATATTCTACAAGCACACTGAATTCACTATCTATAATCATCTCTGATCCTAGCCACCCCCCATTCTCTTGAATGAATAAATGAATAAAATAAAACAAAATCCCATTCTCTCTTCTAAATTCAACTTCTACTAAATACTACCATGTGATTAGGATGAAAAACTACAGTCTGTTTGATCTTAAATTTATCTATAATCAATCATTTGCCATGCTGCCTTTATAATACTTATCACCTACTTTGTTCCCTTTTTTATACATGAAATATTCTTTTTGTATATATATATATATATATATATATATACACATATACATATATGTGTGTATACATAAACAATAAGATTTATACATATAATATTTTTGCATTATGGGTTTGGGGGTAGAGGAGAAACAAAACAGCAGTTCTACTCATTCGCTTGCTTAAGAAGAAAAGGAAAGCTATATGCAATAATGGCCAGTGCTAAAGACTTATTGAACCTCATAAGCCTGCAAAGGTATTCATGAGCATAGAACAGGTTAGCAGAGGACTACCATCAATAGAAATAAACAGCAATCATTTCCATTCTTCATCTTTGAAATCTTCACATACTGTGGAGTAGAGCAGCACATTTTATAATAGTACTATGTTGAACAAATCAAAGATATTCTTTACCATTTAATAGGTACAAATGCATATAAATAATATAAAAGCAAGAGGGTTGGGAAATCAATTAACAGGAAAGAAAGTTAACCTTATTTTAAGAATTACTTTTATAGTCAAACCTTCATAGAAAAGCCACTAAACTTGTAAATGCTTAGATCTCTATTCTGTTCTTATTTTATTAAAAAAATTGTTGAAATTGACTTTGTTCCTGGGCCCACTCTGTTAGTAAAACATTCCTTTAGGAAAAGGAATTAACTCTATCAGGCCCAATGTGCCATTTAGGATATTTACTTAGCAATGTCTCTCAAGGTTGCCCTGCTGTCTGATTGTCTGATCTAAAAATTAATTGCATTGCATAAAAAGAAGGATTAAGGGCAACCAACCTATAATCATCAATGGAAATATCATTAGTCTTCAATTTTGGGAAAAAAATGCTACATTAATGGTACACTTACAAATATAAATAGATCTAGCCATTGGATAATCAGGTTCAGATTTTCAACATAAGGTCTGGTTTTATTTCATTTGTCTATTTTGGATGGCAGGTTTAAAAACTAAGATAAATCATTATTACTTCAAAATGCAAAATGGCATTATAAAAGTTTTGCTCTCTGGTGCCAGATCTTAAAAAATTTGAAATATTTTTCCTCGTGACTTCTTCCTCTGATTAGATAACTTCTCCCAGAACATCCCTTTTGAAGCTAATTGTCTCTTATTCCTCTTAAGGATAGACTCTGTGTCTTCTAACAAATTGTGAGCCCCAAATTTAGTATCTTTACCTTTCTTCAGCCCCAACTTTTAGCTTTCTTTTATAATAATAGTTATAACTCTATATATTATATAATATAAAATTATACATTATCTTATGACATATAAAATATATAACATGTTATTAGATATTATATATATCACATATATATTATATATTATATCATCATCATCATCACTATCACCACCACCCCCAGAAATATGTATTTAGAACCTCTATTTATTTCTGCAAAGAATTCTCTTCATAATGACTCCATGAGATTGCTAATATTGTCCTTATTTCACTGATGAGGAAGTTAACAGTTTGACTTATCTATGATCATCATCAGTAAATCACTGAGATGGGATTGGAAACAGACCTATTACTCCAAGTCCAATACTCTATCCAGGTGTGCTATCTCACAACTCAAAATCCAAGGCAGCTTCTGATTTTTAATAATAGTTGTTGATGTTTAGTCTGAAAATCATAGATTGTTTCAGCAATAAAAATGACAGTCTTCAATCTATCAAGGAATAATCCTTTAAGAATGATTATTATGTTCTAGATACTGTGCTAAAACCTGAGAGAACAGTGAACCAAAAAGAATCCCTGTACTCAAGGAGCTTGCAATTTAATGGCTTGCAACAGATGGTACCATCTTTCAGAGCCAGTTTTGACAGCTCACGAAAGGCCAAGTTCATTTAGATTTTTCCTTCTATCTTAAGAATCAAGTCTGCATATGTAACCTCTGGTTTAATACGTTTTGAAAAATTGATTCAGTTCCCTTTTGAGTAGATTTACAGCACTTTGCTTTTATTATTGACTCTGGCAGCTAGTTACTTATTTCAACTACTCTTTTGTGTAATGAAATTGTTTGAATTGCCTATAGGCTAGTTTTGCACTTAACGTCAATAGATGAACATGTGCTTTTAAAGGAGTTAGTCCTTCAAGCAGCAGATTTTTCCCCCAGATTGCATATATTTCTGCAAGATCTCACATCTTGTCCTGTTTTATTTCTAAGACACTGTCAGTTTTTGAAGAAAGTAGTTTAAGCATGCAATTAGGAGCAATGAAGCACAAAATTGCTCATGCAAGAAATATCATCATTTTCCCAGTGCATCTGAAAATAAAGGATTTGTGCTGTGCAACCATGAACTAAACAGTAGGCAAAAAGTACACCATTGTTCATACAACATATCACATTTTAACAAATTCCTTAGACAGTTTTCTGCCCACAATTATAAATTGATTAACAACTCCACTGCTATGTATCTCTCCCTACTTTATATACTTTTATTTGCCTAATGTGATATAGTTTTAGCTTCCTGATAGAAGAAAGTATTCCATGAGTAACTCTTTTCAGTGTAGCTAAGACCAAACCCTTTAACATACCAAGTGGGAAGCTAAAGTCCTTGGAAGAAAGCATTGGGTTAAGAGCCAGCAAGCCCCTTTCAATTTCTGGTCATGCATCTTCTGGCTAAGTTCAAACTTAACAGCTGAACTGGGAGCAGAGCCCAGGCTAGACCCTGATCCAGTAGACCACAATGCCTCTTGCATCAAACAGCTGCACCCTCAATTACTCTTCATTTAAATAAACAATTGGATAGATTCTGAACCTCTACTGAAAATCCTCTGAATGATTGTTATTCTCTGAGCCCAATTCTACAATTTTGGCACATTAGCTGCCACATCTTTCTTTTGGCTATGTCACGTTTCTGCCTGAAACCACAGATTCCTTCCTTGGGTCACTTTTCTTCCATTCCTCTAATTCTCTTTGCCATTGCTCTCTAACCATTTTCCTTTCCTTTTCTCATGACATCCTTCAACAACACTATTACTCACCACATGATTTTTTTTTTCCTTCTGAATGTTAAATTCATCCCCAATTATATTTGGTATCAGTTGAGCTTATGCCATAATATTAATAGCTTGTTCATCCTATTCTGTGATGTTCTCTCCACATTTAGTTATCTTCACCCCACTTCTTTGATTATTAACAGCCATATTTGCATCATCTATGCATTATAGTGACACTGATTTTGCTTAAGAAGCTTCAACTACTGTATCATCCAAGAAAGAAAGCTTTGTAATGTGGAAATAGCAGAGGTTTTACAATCAGAGGTCTTTAGTTCAAAATCACTCCTGACACTATTCCTATAAATTCAGCACAAATATTTAGCTTTCCTGCGCCTCAGTTTCCTCATCTTAAAATCACAGAAGGGTACTTGATGGCTTGTGACATTCCTTTCAATTCCAAACCTGTGATCCTGGTATCATGATAAAAAAATCTCCTCCCCTGCAATGGGATTTTGAAAGGAATGACAGACTGGATGAATGATCTCCTATTCATGATATTGGAAATACCACTGCAAATTGAAGCAGGTTTGGGGCCTGGTGACTCGCAAAATATTGATTTTTTTTAAGTAAAAACTGTTACATTCTTCATATGATAGACCTGTGAGGTTGATCTCAATTCTTGGTAGCTATCATAGAATACATTATCATAGTAATAATTTGCATGAGCTAAGAAAGGAAAGAAGGAAACAAGGCAGACTAAACTTATTTCCATTTTTGACACAGCTGCTAAATTGGTAGACTAAAAAGTGTTTTATACATAATATACAGTTAGATTTCAGTGAGGAATTTGGCAGGGTGTTTCACAATATTCTCTGGACAATATAGAGAAATTTAGCATGGACAATATAGAGAAATTTAGCATGGGCAATTAGACAGATTCAGAATTATCTAAATTACTTTATGCAAAGAATACAGACATTGATGTGTAGATGTTAAACAGGAGGGAGTTGGTAGTAGAATCAAACAGGATTCTATTCTTGATTATGTTCTTTAAAATATGTTGAAGAATTTACCCAGGGCATTGCTTTTTGGCTTAATCAAGGAATATTTTTATTTCTTGATATTTTAAAAGGAAGCATTCCACATAGATTCTAGGTACAATCAAGAAGCCACTTCTTAAACTATAGAAGACTGAGCATTTTCATATATTATAGGGAAATAGAAAGCCAAGTAAGAATACTAGATATAACAAATTAAGTTATAACAAGTCTAAATATTAATGGATGCATATAAAGTCAATATTATATGGGAGGTATACAAATTCAAATTAACATAGCTCCGTAGCCCCGCAGGGCTTTGTAATATCCATAAAAAGATAAAATATTAATATGTAATTGATTACAACCTAAAAACAATGTGGTTTCTTAGGAGAAGATTTTTTCCTTATTCCTTTAGTAAAAGTAATATCTCATTTGCCCATAGACTCTTGCAATAATGCAAACATTCTAAAAACACAACAGCAAACTATTATGCCCCAAATCTAATTAACTTAAAATTTAATTCCACAAACATTGCTTTTAAAAAGCTAAAATAAAGTATAAACATATTTTACAAATTATTTTTATAGATTATACTGAGAAAGATAGTTTATATATTAGATGACAGAATAATAGTGCAAAAATCATGGAATGTTTGAACAGGAATTAATATATATATATATATATATACATATATGGCTATATACATATATAAATATATGGATATATGTACATTATGAAGGAGCAATCAAATTATTGAAAAAATATGTTATTTGATATATTTTAGTGATTTATTGGCTAACAATATCAACCTAAGCTAGGAGTGTGATGGGGCAGTGAGAAAAGCTAATTAATTCCAAGCTTAGTAAACAGAAGCATAATATCCAGAATATGCAAAATTGTACTTTTTAGTTCTGAGTGACAATTTAGGAAGAAAAATGACAAGATAGAAAGTATTCAGAGAAGATTCCAGATCGGTAGATGTAATCAAGATAATGCCAAATAATGTATCCTAAAGAAAACTTTTAGTTTTATTTTTTTATTTTTATTTTTCTTTCCTGAGGCAGTTGGGGATAAGTGACTTGCCAAGGGTCACACAGCTAGGAAGTATTAAGTGTCTGAGCCCAGATTTAAACTCAGGTTTTCCTGACTTCAGAGTTGGTGCTCTATCCACTGCACCATGTGGCTTTCCCCCAAAGGAGATTTTTTTTTTGTTTTTTGTTTTTTTTTTGTTTTTTGTTTTTTGTTTTTTGTTTTTTGTTTTTTTTTTTTGCTATTTTGCTGAGGTGCTTGAGGTTAAGTGACTTGTCCAGGGTCACACAGCTAGGATACATTAAGTGTCTGAGATCAGATATGAACTCAGGTCTTCCTGGCTTCAGGGCTGATGCTCTATCCACTGCACCACCTAGCTGCCCCACAAAGGAGATTTTTAAAGAAAATTGTAAAACATGAAAAGGACCTACGTGTACAAAAATATTTATACCATTTATTTTCTCAGGGAAAAAATTGAAAATTGAAGACCCATAAATTGGGGAAGGATTGAAAATATTATTGAGTGTGATTATGATAGAATACTATTTGTTTTCTATAAGAAACAATGAGCAGGATGCTCTCAGAAAAACTTGTAAGCCCTCTGGAGCTCATACAAAGTGAAATGTACCATGTACAGAGTAATAGCAATGTTTAGGAGGATCAACTGTGAATGACTTTGTTATTCTCAGCAATCCAATAATCCAAGATTACTTTGAAAGACATAGGATGAAAAATGTTATCTATCTCCAGAGAAAGAACTGGCTGTGGTTGAATACAGATTTAAGCATATTTTTTTTCTTTTACTTTAATTTTCTTGAGGTCTTTTTTTGGAGGGGAATGTGTTTTCTTTTGCAACATGACTTTTATGGAATTGTTTTGTATAACTTTAAATGTGCCTTTTCAATGATGGGGTTGGTAGGGGGGAGAAGAGCAAGAAACTGGAATAAAAAATTTAAAAAACAAATATTAAAAATTATTTTACATGTAACTAGGGGGAAATAAAATATTAAGTTGGAATGAAAAAAAAGTAACACCAAATGATGATCAGTTGAAAGAGTTAGTGAGGAGTTACTAAAGGATTTAAAACCTGTCTTTAAATAGTTGTATTTTCATGTGAATGAACAGTTTAACTTTTTTTGCTCAAAGAGGAAGAAGAAACATTTGATGGAAGTTGAATAAGGCAAATCTAGAGTTGATTTTGATCAGTAAGCATTCATTAGTTATCTGTTCCCTAATAAAATACTGTTCTTAGCACTGGAGATGTATACTCAGAGAAAAAGAAGGAAAAAAAAGTCCTTCTAAGGAGCTTGCACCTCTGGCTATAGATGGCTCTCTTCCTCACAAAACCATTGGAAATGGCCTGAATAATCTCACTGTTGAAGAGATTCATGTCCATTAGATTTCATCATGATATGATCTTGCTCTTGCCATGTACAAAGATATCCTGGTTCTGCTCATTTCACTTGGCATCAGTTCATGCAAGTCTCTCCAGGCCTTTCTGAAATCATCCTGCTGGTCATTTCTTCCAGAATAATCATATTCCATGACATTTATATACCATAATTTATTCAGCCATTCTCCAACTCATGGGCATCCACTCAGTTTCCAGTTTCTTGCCACTCCAAAAAGGGCTGCCAGCAGCATTTTTGCACACGTAGTCCCTTTCCCTCTTTTAAGATTTCTTTGGGAAACAAGCCCAGTAGAAACACTGCTGGTCAAAAGGCATTGACAGTTTGATAGCCCTTTGTACATAGTTCCAAAATGCTTTCCAAAATGATTGATCATTTCACAACTCCACCAATCATGTGTTATTATATCAGTTTTCCCACATCCCCTCCAACATTCATCATTATGTTTTCCTGTCATTATAATGTATCTGAGAGTTGTGTAGCTGGACTCCAGAGTTGCCTTAATTTGCATTTCTCTGATCAATAGTGACTTAGAGTTCCTTTTCATATGACTAGAAATGGTTTCTTCATCTGAAAATTGTCTGTTCATATTCATTGACCATTGATCAATTGGAGAATGGCTTGAATTCTTATAAACGTGAGTCAATTAGCTATGTTTTAGAAATGAGGCCTTTGTCAGAACCCTTGAATATATTTTTTCTCACTTTATTGCTTCCTTTCTAATTTTTTTGGGGAGTTTGAGGCAATTGGCGTTGTGACTTGCTCAGGGTTACACATCTAGGAAGTGTTAAGTGTCTGAGGTCAGATTTGAACTCAGGTCCTTCTGTCTTCAGGACTGGTGTTCTATCCACTTTGCTACCTAGTTGCCCTGCTTCCCTCCTAATCTTGTCTGAATTAGTTTTGTTTGTACAAAAACTTTTTAACTCAATATAATCAAAATTATCTATCTGGTGTTCAATTAAGAGTTCCAGATCTTCTTTGGACATAAATTTATTCCATCTCCACAGTTCTGAGCGGTAAACTATCCTATGTTCCTCTAATTTGCTTACAATATCACTCTTTATGTCTAAATCATGAACCTATTTAGATCTTATGTTGGTATATGTTGTTAGGTGTGGGTCGAGCCCTAATTTCTTCCATAGTAGTTTCCAATTTTCCCAGCAGTTTTTGTCAAATAGTGAGTTCTTACTCAAAAAATTGAGGTCTTTGGGTTTTCAAACACTAGATTATTACTATGACTATTTTGTCCTGTGAATTTTATCTTAGACTTGATAGAGATCCACTGGAGAGCTTTGAGCAGAGGAAGAGCATGGTGACATTTGTACTTTTATAATGCTTTTCATCAACTTTGCAGTTTGTTCAAGCTTGTTGTAGAGGAGAGAAAAGAGAAACAATTAGGAGGGTCCAGTAGTGATTTAACTAAGAGGTGATAAGTACACTCTGAGGTCCATAGGTCTCTGAAAGTGGAAGAGTAGAGGAAACAGAATCAGGAGATTTTGGAATAACATCTCAAAAAATGACTTTGTGAAATCATGATGCCTGAGTCATTGGCTATCTTATAGGAGAGGCTGAGTCCCTATTTGTGACAGATATGGATTGAATTGATCCTTCTAAAATGGCTTGAACTTGTTTACTTCTGAAAGAAATATTTATTTTCTGAGATTCTAGGATTCTTACCATTCAGTTATGCTCAAAGGCCTCATTTTAATATTGAAGGGCACAAAATAAGATGATAGGAATTGTATTCCTGTATTGTCACACACATACTTTGCAAGCATTTTGCAGGCACAGTTGTCTATTTGAGTTGATTGTAATTTTGTCCTGTATTGTCTAATTCAGTTAAGGTTTAGGTCACTCCGGGCAAGGATCTGTCCAGAAGTCTATGCTAACAAAGAATTACAGGATTCTGTAGATATTTTGATAAAGTAGACTCATAAATCACAGAAAAAGGAAAATTGAGTACAGAAATCTTCCTTTATTTCAAATTGTGGCATTACAATTCTGTTGGTTATACATTTTGGAAAATGAATGGGAAATTCTCAAAAAGATGAAATATCTGCAGGTGTAAAAAGGGATGGGGAGTGTACCATTCTATGATTCCATTGTTCCCAAACTGAGGATGAGACTGTGTTTCATTTTTCTTATCATATGTTTCATAGGAAAAATGATCTCTACTTAGAGCTTACAAAAGAAGGACTAGTGTAGGAATAAAGTACTAATTAATTTCTATTCATATGATGTTATAATAACATCTCTGAAAGACAGCTTAAGGCATAATAGAGGTTTTTTTGCCCTTTTGAAATAAATTAGCTCATCTTGGATGCTAATTACCAAATTCTTTTTTATAAGTTTAGTCTTTAAAATAATACATCAAAATGTGCAGGGAAAAATCAAACTTCATAATTGCATGAGACCATATATGTTCTAAAAATGTAATGTGCTAAAAAGATAGAAAGAGGAATTACAATTTAGCTTTCCAATGGGAAAATTGGATGATTACCTTTGCTATTTTATAAATGGGAAAAATGCACTAAAAGGGAACATAGGTACTTTAAAGGTCAATAAAAGAAATTACTGATTAAAGTGCATCCATTTTATATCTTAGACAACTTATATGGCAAAGTTCTCACTGGAAAAAGAAGTAAGGAAAGAGGAAAAAACACTTTTAAGCAGGCACTATGCCTCTTGCTCTACAAATATCTCATTAGATACAATTCACTGTGAGGTAGTGGCTATTATTAGCTCTATTTTACATTGGAGGAAATTGAGTTACTCAGCTGTTGAATGACTTGATCAAATTTATACAGTTACTAGGTTTTTGAAGCTAAATTTGAACCATTTGCTCTTGTTTTTCATTTAGCACTCTAGTCATTTCACCACCTTATTGTCTGTACTATATAGAGGAATCAGGATAGAAATTTTAGGAGACTGCACTGACAATTACACAATATTGTAAATTACAGAGAAAGTGAGAAGTTGAGGAAACTTCAGGCACTGATAGATTTGTACAAGATCCTAGACACAAGATTTAAGGCACGTGCTTTTATGGATTTGTTTCTTTACATTTGTTTTGCATTTCCTATCATAAAGACATTTTGTTAATGTATCACCTAATTTCTTAGTGTTATTCACATAGATAAAGGTCAATATCAGCAAAGCTTTGAGAGTTGGGGATCAAATGGGGATGGGGATCACCATCCAGTTAAGATGCCTAGACTTTAGGTAGAACTAACTATAAAGGAAAGTTAGGAGAACTGCTGATACCTTGCAAAGTAAGAAATGAGTTATGTCAAAAACATAGATATAGATTCACAAAGGTCCTACAGGTCCTTCATCAGGTAATTCATAAGGTACCCAAACTGTGGTTTTGCTAGAAAACTAGAAATGAAGTCAGGACAGCTTGGATTAAAAGTAAGATTCTCATATTAAATAGCAATGTGACTCTGGTCTATTCAATTCATCTCTGTCTACCTCAGTTGCCTTTTCTTTAAAAATAGCACCTATTTCTCACAGTTGTTCCAAAGATTAAATGAGATGTTGATAATAATATTTGTGGAAAAAACCTTATCGTTGCAATTATTCGGTCTTGTTTGATTCATGGGAACCTACTTGGAGTTTGGAGTTTTCTTGGTTTTCTAGAGTGGTTTGTCATTTCCTTCTCCAGTTCATTTTACATATTAGGAAACATGTATACTAGATTATGTGATTTACTCAGGGTCATACAATTGGGATCTGAGGCTAGATTTGGAATCATCTTCCTGCCTCCAAACATAGTGCTTTATCCACTGTACTACCTAGATGCCTCTTTACAAACCTTTAGATCACTACATTAATGCCAGCTGTTAATGAGCCTCTCTTTATCATCTGTGAGTAGCTTTAGTTTTGAATTCTTGGTTGTTTATTTGTTTTTTCCTGTCACACACGACATCCACAACTTAGAATAAGGTGAATTTAATTATGTATTATTTACTTATTTATTCTAAATTGATATTGTGTTGGGAAAATAACCACAACTTCAAGAATACTGAAAATGGAATCATTGAATTATAGTTTTGGAAAGGTACTTAAGAACCTTTTCTCAAGACATGACAGCATTTAAATGTTGTCATAAAGATGAGAATCTCTTCTTTTTTGATACAGTTTCAGAGCAGATGAAATATGAGTGTCAAGAACTTTATGGAATTTTGAAATGGGCAAATTTTCATTTCAAGTATCATGTCATATTTGTAAATTGGGCCATATGTCATCTCAATGAAAGCTGACTTTGTGGTCCTTGATATTAAAAATGTTGCAGTATCCTGAAAGAGAGGGCACATGTTAGGAGGAGAATGGGTCAAGGCCTTATCTTCTGAAAAATCCAAATATTTCTAGGAAAGATGGCATAGCTGTCTTTAAGAATCATATTTCCAGAATTTGCGCAAATGTTGATTGAATACATAGAATTGAATTTCAAAAAGCTGTGAGAAATGTATTAAAAAAGACATATGTAACAGGAATTGTGTCTCTTGGGAAGAGATGTTACTAACATTAAGAGGAAGATTGGGTACTAGATGTAAAAAACTGTTGGGATAAAATCTGTGGAAAAATAATTCATTCTTGATTGTAAGAGACCTATTTCTGATGGTCTTCATCATCATTATTCTGAGTAAGTCTTTAATTATTTTGATAAGCTATTTTATGTAAATATCAATTATGTTTGTTATTTCAATACTGAATGAATTCATCATTGCTGTATTTTATTAAGAAAAACTTCTAATTACTAACAATGCATATTTAAAACACATTAGTTTATTAAATTTAAATTGTAGAATAAGTGTGATATTTAATATAAATTTCAAATTTAAATATTTCTCTCAGAGCTGTCTACAATATTTGTTGTAAGATTTATGTTCCCAGTTTCGATTATTTAGAACTGTTGCCCAATCATTTTATGATCTTAAATTAATCACAGCTTCTTAGCATCTAGTATTTGTATATTTTGATTAGCTAGTGACCCCGGATCTGAGCAACTCAAACAGGAATTTTTTATGTATTTTCCAGCATCTTCAACAAATAATCTTACAGTTTTTTCCTTGAAGATGTCCAGATACAATCTATACTATTTAGCAACATTTCAACTTATTAATTTTTTTGAATGGCATCAAAATGTGCCTCCTTATAACTTCTATGTTTGACATAGTGTCTTGTCCACACAAGATAGTCTAATCCTTCTTCCATATGATCTCTCTCTATCACTCTCTTGATAGATCTATATAAATATGCTTAGATAGACATATATTTCTCTTTATTTCTTGATATATATGTACATATATACATTCATGTATATATATATCGAGAGATGATATAAAGAGATATCATTAAATTTTCACTTTTACAAATTAAAAATTCTTCACCTTTTCACATTATTCTCTCTTTAACCATAGTTTTAAATCACTCATTAATCTAGTAACACTTCTTTAAAAATATATTTAAAGACGTTGTAGTATACTGATATCTTTGGCAAGATGTATTTTGCAAATGTAACCATTGACAGCAAATTTCATAGTAATTATAAAAAGATGAGCCCAAGCAGAAAAGTAGTTGATACCTCTATGGCACTGTAGCCAGATTGAAATTTATTGTTTAGTTTTCAGTGTAAGGATATTTCAGAAATTTGCAAAGTTTAGGAGTCAAAGCTTCATTCACGGTTCTGTAAATTGTCTAGATTTAAGAAATTACAGAGATATTGTTAATTATATAGATTAAATGCAAAAATATATTGTGCTTTTTGGAGAAATATTCTTAAACTTTTACCAGCACACCCTCTGCTGATAACATAGAAATGTCACACTCCTTTTATCTTTCTACTTGTTTTTGGTTATTCAGAGAGCTCTTTATATATCCTCTTCTATAAAATAATGCTTTAGTGATGTGAATTTTCAGAGTTTCCATATTTTTATACCATTGTTTATTTCTCTAACAGCATTGGAAATGTTGCTTATTAGGCTAAAGATAAGCAAATCATTAGAATAGAATGTTCAGATATAATACAAAGAGACAACTTAAGGTAAGCAGTTTCTGAAAGTTAGGTCACACTGTTTAATGTGTGAAATAACTTCTTGTTTAGTTAAATAAATTACATTATAACTGATACTAGGCAAATAAAAGTACATCTAAGTAGAGAAAAATAAAAATAATACAAATAATACAGAAGAATTGCAAATTTAAAAGCTTTTATTTTTGATCACCAGTGGCAATTTGAATTAATAATCATGTGTCTCTATACTATGTTAGCTTGCTAATGCATTAAAATATCAGTTTATTCTCTAGCTTCCCCCACCAAAATGAACAATATTTATCTGCTTGCTTAACATGATAGGTGGTCCTTCTATGACACGAGATTTTGTTGGTTTAAAAATAAAGTCTGGTACAGATCTGAGTAGTCAATAAATCATCCAGAATAATCAATATGAAGTGAGCATGAATATGTTTGACAAATTCCATTCAATGATTAACATTAAGCTGATATTCCTTTAAGTAATTATAATTGCCTATTACCATGAAAGTTATATATATATATATGTATGTATGTATATATATATACATACACATGTGTGTGTGTGTGTGTGTAAGAAGGAAAGAGAGAAGGGAGATGGAGACTTGTTCTAATAGTAATCCTCTGTCTGTATTCTACTCTTTTTTAGGTACATCTAAATACATTAAAGATCAATTCACATAATCATGTTCCATAGGAATTCTCCTGTGAAAACCCTTGTTATTTTTCCCCCTCTTTCTCTCCCCATTACTTGTATTTAAATATTGGTATAAATGTTTTAACCATCAAGTGAAAATAAGTTCTTTCAGAAGAGGAACCATATTTTTTGTTTGTCTATATTCACCAAATCTACCACAGTACCATGCATGTAATAGACACCTTATATATACTTGAACTGAAGTGAGGAAGCATTCAACTAAACCACAAAAACCTTTCCAATAAAAAGGGGCAAAAATCCATGTTTGGAATTTAACAAAATGAAAAATTGAGGCAAATCTCTAAGCAAGGCAACATTTATTGGCAGTATATGGGACCATTAATTCCAAATACTCCAAGGAAAAGGGAAATTCCTCCATATAGGTTTTGGGGAAAACAGAAAAAAAAGATAAGAACAGAGCAGAAGATACCATAGCAACATGAATGGGTATAAAGGTGAGATGCACAGAACAACATGAGTTATTTGAATTTTTGTAATTGAAGCTATCACTTCTTCTCTCATAAAGAATAAGGACTTATTGTCAAAATCCAGGTATAAGCAGAAATCCAGACAATTTGAAGAAATCCTTGAAAGATAGTTTGATGGGAAAGGATACCAGGCCAATCCCTGCTACTTCCCACATATTCCCAAGATTATCAAAATCCCTTGAGGCAAAAAAGTTGTTCAGTGATTAGCAGCAGAACTGTATTTCTTAAAATAATCCATTATAAATTTGCTGAATTCTGAACTAAGTTCAGAGACAAAGCTCTATGGTTTCAGCAATTACAAGGCAAAAACAGTTACAGGAGAAACTCAGTTAATTATAAATAGGATCAATGGATAAATGATACAGGATCAATCTCAAATTTTTCATGACAAACTTTCTGTGACTCAGAATAATTCCAGAGAACTGAAAACAGATGATAAGTGAGAAGAATAAAATTAAATACATTTATGGTGATCTTTTCAGTCCAGTGTATGAACCACTGAACTAAGGATTTAAAATCTGTAATTAGTCATGGTCCAAAGTTTTGTTTCATTTGGCTTTGTTTTGCTTTGTTTTTTATAGCAGGCTTTATATTAATATGTGACTAAGAAAATCAATCTACAAATTTTCCCTCAATTTAGAAAGATGTGTTCAATAGTTTTGGATTTTTAATCTGTCATTTTCATCATTTCCTTTTTAATCATTTCACTTGGTCATGATTATTTTCAATATATTATATCTATTAGGTTACATTCATATGGAGTACTGAACCATTGCTCATTTCCTCATGTTTGTTTGCCCCCCCCCTTTCTGTGAGTGTATGTGTGTGTGTCTGACTGTCTCTGGCTCTTCCTCCTTCTGTCTCTGTATCTCTGTGTCTCTCTTTCTCAGTCTCTCCCTTTCCTTTCTCTCTTTCCCTCCCTCCTTCCTCTAGCTCTATGCCCATACAGAGAGAATCACTGCCTCCACAGTTGATGGGGAAGAAGGAACTGAAATCATTATTGAGAGTGTATGTGTCTGTGTGTATATAACACACGTGTGTAAGTGTGTGTGTATTTAGAGTCTTAGTTAAGCCTAGGAAGATAGCTGAGTGTTAGACCCTGAACCTTTTCTCTCTTTCTCCTTCCCATGTATACAAAATATATCCTTCTTATATATTCACAACTTTATGAAGATACTATTTACTGAGACAGATTGTATAATCCCTCTCTCATTTATTGGGTAATCA
>JAJPUD010006609.1:10999-33730 GCA_023553655.1 Myrmecobius fasciatus | reverse complement strand
ATCCCCATAAGATAGGCATATGGATAAGACTTAAGTGGAAGATATATCCATGTAAGTTTTGCTAACCTCTTAATAAAAATTACATGCATTTAGTATTTTAAGGTAGAATGTTAGTACTTAAAGATTATATCATTTGAACCTTACAACAATCCAGTAAGGCAGATACTGATATTATTTTCCCATCTGACAGGTAAGGAAATTCAGACAAAGTGAGTGGTGTGACTTAGATACACACACATACACACACATAAATACACATACACACACACATAGCTAGCTAGAATGTATCTGAGTCAAAAACAGAAGGAAGTCTGCTATCCATGACTCCAAGTCCAGTATTCTATCCACTTTACCACCAATCTACTTTATGAAACCTCTTGTGTTTATATATCTCATCATACTAAGCATCTTGGAACACTCCTAAAACATGTCTAGAATGTTTTTAGCTAATTCAAGTCAAAATTTTGATATACAGAAGGCAACTAGATGGTACAGTGGATAGAGCACCAGCCCTGAAATCAGGAGGACCTGAGTTCAAATGTGGCCTCAGACACTTAACACTTCCTAGTTGTGTGACCCTGGGCAAGTCACTTAACCCAAATTGCCTCAGGGGAAAAAAGATTTACACATAAATCCAATTGTTTTTAGGTTCTAAATTTTATTTTTACATTGATACAAATTTTTACTGCCATCATATACTTCCTTCATTGAGATAGTAAGAAATATTATAATTTTTATATAAATTATATCATGCAACCATTTATAAATTAGTCATGTCTGGGGCAGGGGGAAACATACACAGGGAAAATAAAGGAAAAAAATACTTCTGAGTTTTGAGTCCATGGCTTCCCTAGTTGCAGTACACATCCATTCTTAAAAGACATAAAGGTAAATGATAGACATAAATGAACAGAGACATACTGATAATCCCACATTACAATCATAGGGTAAGAAATCTAAAATATGTTAAGAGCTAGAAAGGATCTCAGGGGCAATTCAATAAAACTAAGTCAATTTACAAATGAAGAACTTGAGAATAAAGAGATTAAGTATTTTTCCCAAAGTGACACTAATAATAAATAATAGAAGAGGGATATAATCTCACAATCAATGTGCTTTTTATAGGACCAAAATTAGTACAGGTATCTCTTTCCACAAGAAGGTTCTTATTATAGGTAAATGTCATTGTAAACATGGCATTGTTTAAATGAGCAAGTTTAAGATAAGTAAAGATGAGGAAACTGAAAGATAGAAAAGTTTATAAATTGTCTGGCATTACGTGAGTAATAATTCAAATTCAAGTTTTCTGCATGCAAAGGCCAGCATCAAATGTACAATATCACCTAGCTACCTTAATTTGTTTATTTTCCTTCTTTCTTTTCCACACACTCTAAGGTGAATTAGTCATTTCTTTGCAAAGTTTCTGTCATTTCATTGTAGTAAGAACTCCATTCTAGTGAGAACCAATCCTGAAGAAAACACTTCAATATTTCTGCATAGAGTATTCTCCTAAATATTTCATATAAATGATAAAGTAGATATATATATATCAATAATTACTGACGCTTTCTGATGCTTTACTTTAATTAAGACCATTGGTGATCTCATTTATTATTCTTGGGAACTTTATACCTTTAAGAAACACTATAGTTATCTAATACAAACCTTTTATTATATAGATGAGGAAACTGAAGTTCCCAGAAGTTGGGTTACTGACTGAATAAATACCTCATGGCTAATGGGTTTGGTTTAAAGGCCATTGCCTGTTTTGAACAGGATGACAGTCTTCACATTGCAATTTTAAAATAATTGCATTTGCAATCTGATTTCATTTGGAATTAGAGGATGCAAAATAATAGTAATAACCTAATCATATTAATAAACACTTTTTAACGAAGGGGAACATGAAGCCAAGGGGAAAAAATGATGCTCTCTCATTTAATAGATCTCTTCTTTCAGTACTTGCCAAGTCCATATAATCCATATGGTTATGTAGTACCAATTAAAACTGGAAAGTGACATGACATATGTGAATTTCTGACTTAAAACTAAGGTTGAACTTTCTTTTCTGTCCATCTAAATCTATAAAAGCTGAATTTGGGCTTTCCTACAGCAGAGAATACAATCTTATTCTTACCTTGAAGAATGACCACCAGATGTTGTCCATTACTGAGAAAAGAAAAGGAAGAATTTTCCCTCAATAAGAAGCAGATTTGGAGGATTTACTGATAACCAATGCTGATGCAAATTTCTTTATTAGTGCTTGGCTGCATGTGATTATGTGATATAAGGAAAAGGGAAAAAAATGGGTTCAAACCAATCCAGGTAGAAAATAGGAGTGAAAACACCTAAGAAAATTAGGTTAGGAAACAGAAGAACCTTCTTAAGGATAATTAGATTCTACCTATTGAACTTGCTCTGTTATTTGAGGCTATTACTAGGTGTCAGGCACTTTCCTTCTCCCAGTCAATAGAGGCAATTTCCAGAAGTCTGATTGGCTTTCCTTCTTTTATACTTCTGCTCTGCAACAAACCATCCAATCCAGTTTTGCTTTAAGAAACAGTAAATATGGAGAGCAGGTAAAAGACATCTCTATTTCTATTTTCATGAATGAGTTAAAGAATAAAATCTTGGTTTTTTGGTTTGTTTCTCTTCCTGTGGTTCATTTTGAAATTCCATTCACTTGGGATCTTTCAGTTTGAATATCCTCTTTCTGAAAGGAGTTAAAAGTGATTTGAGAGAATCGGCTTAAGAGAAATCAAGAAGGGAGATTTAGGAAGGATAGCTATGTGTATTCTTAAAATATGTGACTACTTAAAATAAATAAGGCAATATGGAGTGTAGCACTTTATGTCCCTGTGTATAAGGTGAATGATCATATTTAGCAGGTTCCATGAAGGATGTCATTGGGAAAATACTATTTAATTTCAACTTGGATATTAGTTGTATTGTGGATATTAAATAAGACTTAGGTCTGCTAGCTATATGTATGAAATACAGTTTGAGAGGGTTTTTTTTGATGTAAATTATATTAGACCTGATGAAATTCAAGTCATGAGTGGGTAGATCTGATCTATGGCAGAGAAAAATTCAGGAATCCACCAAATTAGGAACAGAGACTTACAAATACCCCTGTGCCCACTCCCTATTCCTCAGTAGTTGGTTCTCAATAGAAAGGGGTGGATGCATATTTACAAATCACTTAAAGTCCCAAATTAGTTGTAAGTGATTAAATAGCACCTTTCCCCAATTTGGAGCTACAACTCAGGATTTTTTGAATCTATCTTATCTCATGGGCAATCATAGAACCCTGAGACACATATAGTCGGGCTAGGTAGGAAAGTTTCCCCATTACTACTTGGCCTTGTGGTTAAATTCCACCAAAGGTCATTGCAATCTAGAACTCTTACTGTATATTAAAATATCTTTAGTTCTGGGACTCCAACTCCTCCTGTTCTCCTCCAAGGTGCTGACTCCAATCTTAAATCATATTATTGTGTAGTTTTATCTGATTGTTACCTTGGAGATTGCTTCTCTAAACATGCCTTGTTGACAATTAGAGGGAAAGAAAAGCATCTGGTAGTTGTCCCCAGGTTTGAAGCTGCTCAATTTAATTTTAGTTTGAGTTTTATATATTCACAATGGAACATACCTTAATAGATATAATAAATAATATATTCACATGAGAATGAAATCATCTGGTGTGATATGGATGTTTGCTTAACACTTTTAAAGATATATATTGCATGCAGATATTTAGCGTTTAAGATTTAACACAAGCATATCAAGATAAAGATAATGTTAACACAAAAATATCTGATTGTTAAAAAAAACATATTAAAGTTGGAAGGAATTTAATTCATTCTAGAGATTCTTAACTTTTTGTTTCATGAAACTATTTAGTAAGCTGGTGAAACCTATTTATGCCTTCTTAAAATATTTTAAATGAATAAAATAAAATGCAGAATAATATTGAGGAAATTAATTATATTGAATATATGTATACATAAATGCACACATATAAGTATATATATATGCATATATATATATATATGCACCCCCACCCACATATATTTCTAATTCAAGTCTCAAAATTCCCTGAAATCTCTCCTTGGACTCCTTAAAACATGAGAACTTAAGTTAAGGATCACTTATTTAGTCTTCAGAGAAGAAAATTGAGGTCTAGAAAAGTGGCTTGCCAAAGATTGCAAATTCAATAATTGTACATTACAACAAAACCTTACATTTTCATGATATTTTGTAATCTTTACAGCATTTAAGGAAGTATTATTTCATTAAGAATAAGGAGTCATACTATGTCTCAGAATAATAATCATAATCAAATAAAAGATTGATATTTTGCACTAATTAAGGTTTATAAAAATTGACATCATTATGAGATCATTTCCCCTTAATTTCATTTCTTTCTTTCAATATTTCAAAAATCAGTTTCTTTAGAGTATGTGCTCTTTTCATAGATGTATATTTCAAGCCTCGTATTTCTTTTATATGTAAATATCTGTAGGCAAACAAAATTTACCATCTGATTCTCCATTCTTTGACAATGATTTCATATCTAAAACTACATTAGCTTAGTCTTTAGGTGATAATTTACCACAGGCCTTACCTCAAAGGCTTTCCAGGTTTGCAGGATGTTCCAGAACCTATCCTTCATTGCCAATAACCTTTGAAAACTCAGGCTCACCACTCTGCCAGTTCAAGCACTGGAATACAACATTCACTTATTTTTAATAATCATATATGAATGTCAATAATACAAAAATCCTTCTTACTGTTTTTGAAACAAACAATGTGGAAACATGGCAGAATCCCAATATAGTTAAGTAGTTCAGAATTGGTATAATGTCCAGACCTACAAAAGTACTCTGTTTTTAATGATTTGGCATAAATTTGCAAAAAGACATTTAGTGAAGAATTTCCAGTAGTAGTTTTTGATTTGTGGTCTCAAAAAACATATAAATAGCATGATTATTGTTCTAATTATTATTATCATCATCATTATTAATTAATTTGTATTTTTTATTACCAACCAAACAGTTTATTTTGGATTGAAATAGTAATCGGATGCCAGCCTCTGACAGCAAAGTAAGGGCTTTGAAAGCCCTAAGAGTACTGGAAGGGTTTACTCTTATTTGTTAGTAATCAACAAGATAAACTCATTTGAGAAAAAAGGCAGATACTGCTCAGAGTTGGATTCAATACATCAAATGAGGCATCTGGAGACTTCTGAAGTTTATATTGGTCAGGATATTTGTGTCCAAAATATAGCATTTCAGCCAAGTAAACAGTAAGGTCAACAAGTCACTGTAGCCAAGTACCCAAACAAGCCAGTCTTTCCAATGAAGTCCTGAGACCATGGGAATTCAATAGAATAAACTCCCTTGTAGGCACACAGTGAATGCCACATCTGGAAGGGCCATGGATGAAGAGAGAATGATGCCATTAGATATGAATATGTAGAAGGTAATGCAAGGTGACCAGGGCTATATGGAAAACTTCAGTAAGTGAGCAAGCATATAGGAAGACAGATGAGATTGTGGTTCTCCAAGGATTTGTAACTTGGTTATATTAGCGGCTCAAGTCCATGCTTGAAAACTTGAATGTTGCCTCAATGATGGCTGTGATGGCTCCTGGGTTAGAGATTTGAATCTGTGCTGATTGGCTGAGTATCTCAGAAAATTAGTCGATGCCATTAAACAGCAGAAACCATTCTTCTTCATGAAGAAAGGAGTGAAGAACTCCCAGTGATAGTTTTGAATTTGTGGGCTGAAAAACGTTATGAATGGCATGATTTTTATTATTATTATCATTATTTTTGGTTTGAAATAGTAATTGGATGTCATCTGAGACATAGCAAAAAAAATGGGATACAAATCAGGATACAAAGATGAAGTTTCCTTCCTTATGTCTTTTAATTATGTCTGTTTTTGTTTTTGCTTGATCTGAGATCAGGAGGTTTTTTTTGTTTGTTTGTTTTTTACTTCTGTTGAAGCATAATAGATTCTGCTCTAGCCTTTAATATTTGCTCTGTATGTATCACTCTGCTTTAAATGCATTGCTTGTAAAGAACATATTGTAGGATTCTGGCTTTTAGTCCAGTCTCTGCTCTCCATTTCCATTTTAAGAGAAAGTTCATCCCATTTGCATTCACAGTTAAAATTACTATTTTCTGCCATCTTGTTTTCCCCAAAGTTATGCTTTTCTCATTCTTTTCTCCCTTTTCCTCCTTTCCAGTATATGGCTTCTGACTCCTGACTCCCCCAAACAGCCATCCTCTTTTACAGTCCTTTACCTTTTCTTATATCTTTCCCTTTCTACTTCTGTTGTCTCTTCTATTCACCCCCCCCCTTTCCTTTCCCTTTTCTCCTGCTCCCCTGTAGGATGAGAAAAGTTTTGTTGCAAAGTTAAACAGGTCTTACATTCTCTCTTTGAGCCAAATATGTGAATAAGTTTCACATAATGCTCATACTAGGATTTTTCATTTTGGAGTCTCTTTCTGGAGGCAAACAGTGCATTCTTTCAATCGCTATTTTATCTTCTGGTTCTAGGACATCAGGGATGTCCTTGATGATTTCCTGAAAGATGATGAACTCATGGTTTTCAGGTAGTTCAACAATTCTTAGATTGTTTCTCTGGTTCTGTTTTCTAGGCCAGTTGTTTTTTGTAATAAAGTATTTTACATTTTCTTTATTTTTCAATTATTCGTTGTTTTAGTTTTGTTTTGACTAATTCTTGACTCATTGAGTAATTCACTTCCATTTGTTAAATTCTAATTTTTGGTTAATTGTTTTCTTTAGTTAGCCTTCCTATTTGTTTCCTTCTATGATGGTTCCCTCAAATCAAGCCACACAGAGTATTTTTTTTCATTTTCATATAATAGAATTATATCATTTTGGAGGTATAACTTGTCATAATGATCATCCAGTTCAAAACTTTTCATTTTAAAAATGGTTTAAAGTGGATGACTTCTCTAGTACTGAAGTTTAACCACAATAATTTTCTTTCATTGTCAGTTTATCCTGGATGCTTGAAGGTATATAACTACACAATTCTTCCAGCTGCAATTTGCTGCATTTGTATACCTCTTTGTGCTTTGTAATTTTTATATATTATATCAAAAATGCCCAAAACAGCCCTGGAAGAGCAGTGATAAGACAACTATAAATAGAAAGGATGCTTCATTGACCAAGGTCACATAGGAAAATTATAGCACAGTGTGGTCTAGAGTATATATATATATGTACATATATATATAATATATCTTTTACTGCTTGGCTAGACCATCAAGCTTTGCAATCATGATTCTTGAATGAGTTCTTTTGTACCATTTCCTTTGTCTACTCTACCCAATGATGAAAAATAACATTCCCAAGCACCAACCATATGTTTCAATGAGACAAGACAAACAAAGATGCTCCTTTGGGAATGCCCTGAAGGAAAACTTCATAGAATCAGTGTACCTCAAATCTGGAGAAAATCCACATATATACCAACCCAGGATATGGCAAAGAAAAACAGGGTGGTCCCCTTTTAGCAAAGATACTGGGCAGAGCCCTGGACCTACAAAGCAACTGCAAATAGAGCCAAACTCCACAAATAGCAGCTGCAGCTGCAAACCAAAGGTCACTTTTTATGAGTGCATGATTTGGAAAAGACTAGGTCACACATGGTCCTTTCATCTCCACCTGCACACAAATACATTCTGGCTCGCACATGTGCATACATATACACAGAGCAATCATGCTCAACTAAACATCAGCCTTAACCAGGAAAGAAAACGATCTATTCTTTAAGATGAAAGAACATAGTCATCAAAGAAAGTCAGATTTGATAGGCGGAGAAGTCGAATTGGTGTTTTATACATTTTGCACAAACTAGTTTATTTGTAAATGAAGTTATGTAAAGTCAGCTGTGGCCTTTACTTTCTCTCCCTCCCTGCCCCCTTAGCTGGACTTCTCCCACTCACTTTACTTCTGACAGAGCATCCCACCCTTTGGTAAAGGCAGCAGAGGATAAGAAAGTCTCCATCCTAATACAGCAGAAAATTGATTACTCCTTTTTATAATATAGATGCTGAATCCAAAAGGACTTCAGACCACCAGGCCAATTTCACCTAAGGCCTGAGGTATTTGTCCAGAATGGACCACAATGGAAAGAAGGTATTTGACAGCGGCTCCAGAAAGGAAATGCCAGTGACTAATCTTTCAAGTTCATTGCCTGAGTAAATTCTTTTAGCAGTTAGAAAGGAAACTGCACAACATAAAATAATCTGAGAATGTAGGTCAGCTAGAATATTGCTGTACTGACACGTGTAAGAAAACTGGCTGTACTGTATTTTAAAAATTCAAAGGGGCCTTTATACATCCACTAATAAAAGATGCCAAAGTGCTGCTAGTAGCAGATTTAAAGTGACTTATTGCTTTTGGTGATTAAGCCCAGTAGGCTTTCTTGTTTTACACACAGTGTCTAACTCTTCTCTGTGTAATTCACATTTGAAATAGAGAAATGTGAGAATCAGTTCTTTAAAGCTAACCACTGATAATTTAATGTGTTTAAATTGGTTGGTTTTTATCCAATTGATGAGCTTTTTCTAGAATCTAGGGTTTTGGTGGGTTATTTTGAGTTGTTACTATTGAGTCTTCACCAATAAAATAGTTCTGCTCAAAAGTATTTCATTATCTATATTTAGTTTGATTTGTGAATATCCACATATTAAAGAAAGACAGAGACAGAGATAGAGGCAGAGAGATGGAGATAGGGACATGGAGAAACATTGAGAGACAGAGACACACAGACACAGAAAGAAAGCCATGTAAATATCAGGGTTCAATGGAATAGCCTTCTGAATAGTTCATTTTTGTTTTTCTGTATTCTAAACTTGCTTATCTTTAGATATTTCCTTTGGTTTCCACCAGCAGGGTAAGGATGGGAAGCCTAAAAAGAATCAGCATATTTGAAATATATTTTATTTGAATTATATTTTAAGATGAGACTACCTCTGGAGCTGAGGCCTTTCTTAGAGGCTCTGTGTCAGTCAAAGTTGGATCCTTGAAATATGGACAAGAAGGCTGTGAGCCATGGAACTATTCATTTCTGGACATCCTGCCTTCTGCAAATATATTAATCACTTGGCTGGCTAAAGCTGTGCTCATCTGGTTTGATGGCATCCGTTCTTTTTTTTACCAGTTGTTAGTACTGACCTGCCAGGAAATGATATATTTACACAAAAGGCCTTATGAGTAGACTGCTAATTTGAAGGGAGCTGGATATAATATGTTATCAGATGTTCTGGTAAAAAAGCTACATTCCTCTCTTAATTCTTCTGTCACTAAAATTATTACTTCATTAAGTAAAAATGAATCATGCAATTCACTCCATTTTTTATTTAATGCAGAAGACTACTCATCATGCAATAGATTTTATTAAATAGGCATTGTACTACATGAGCTATAGGGGAAAGGAACCACAAAGTCCTAGCTGTGGGAAAAAGTCAAATAAGTAATCTGACTTAGGTTTTTTTGTTTGTTTTTTTTTGTTTTGTTTTGCTTTGTTTTTTGTTGAGGTGGTATTTGTAGTGTTTAATTGTAAATTGAAAAGGTTGTCATGTAAGGTACAATAAACATTATTGCTCTCCTCCCAAATATAAGAAAATGGGAGCCATGAGAGCTAGAATTGAAAACTAGGACTTCGCTATCTGGAACCCTTTATGTGATATCAAAATGTCTCTCTCATGGATGTCATTATTTAATGAAAAATGTGTAAGTAAAAGCAAATCTGTATTTCTATCTATTTTTATGTCTATCTATATCTGTATATCTTTTACAAATCAGTCTTTTTGTTATTCTCATGGAACTGCATAACTTGCAGGTACTTGTTACTTTTAGAAGTTCATATCCTTTTTTGACTTTTTTTTCTTTTCAAACTATTTTTAAGACATTTAATTCTTATTTCAGGCTGCTTTTCAAAACGTACATGCCCTTGTAACCTCAACAATAGCCATAATCAAGTATTTACCCCTTATAAAGATGGTAATGAGATGATGTTACATAGAGATGAATGATGTCATCTAATCATTTACAAAATAGAAACCAATCATAGGTTTAATAGAAATATATGTGAGGTAAATTAAAGATTCTTGCATGTAGCTAGTGAAATGGATAAGATGACTGGATATGGCATATGACATCAGGAAGAACTGCGTTCAACTCTAGCCTTACATATTTACTAGCTGCAGGACCTTGGGAAAGTCACTTAACCATGTGTTGCCTCAGATTCCTCATCTGCAAAGGAAATGACCAATCGCTCTAGCATTTTGTCAAGAAAAACCGAAAAGAGGTCAACTAGAATCAAACATGATGGGGAAAAAAAAACAAACAACTAAATATCCACAGAAATAAGACTGCAAAAAATCAAATGAGGTAGCATTAGTATAAGATCATATCAAATATATGAATAACATTGTAAAATTTATAAGAATATGAGTCATTCATCAATTAATAAATAATCAAAAGATATGAACAAAATTTTCTGATGAAGAATTAAATATCTATTATTATTATTATTATTATTATTATTGTAAATTACTAATTAGAGGAAAGCAAACTAAAATAGCCTTAAAATATCATTCTACACCTTTCAATTTGGCTAGAATGATTGAAGGGAAAGCAATAAATGTTGACAAGGTCATGACAAAATTGGGGCATTAATTCCCTGATGGTGGAAATATGAACTGATCCAACCATTTTGGAGAACAATCTGTAATTATGCTCAACAAGTTATTAAAGTGTCTTTACCCTTTGAATCAGAAATACAGGTCTGTTTCTCAAGATGATTATGAAGAAAGTGAAAAGAATATATAAGTTTTGAAGTATTTATAACAATTCTCTTTGTGGTAACAATGAAATAGAAATTATAAGGAGGTCCATCAATTGAGGAACAGCTAAACAAAGTGTGGTTTATAATTCCAATGGAATGCTATTGTGCTATGAGAAATGATGAACTCAATGATCTTATAAAATTGTGGATAGATTTAGACTTAATCAAAATAATGAAGGATAAAATGAGCAGAACTAAAACAGTGCATACAGTAACAGCAATATTCTTGTAAGAACAATGACATCCTCAACACATATTATGTAAAATTATTTACAAGTTACATATGTATATAAGTTGTTATACTGATAATATATTATGTATATTATAAATTATATAGCCAATGTAGTATAGTCAATAAATTATTGATCTTGCTTTCAAGAAACCCTAGTTTTAAGTTCTGCCAAAACAAACAAACAAACAAAATCACCTAATGTTGTGACCTTGTGCCATTCACTTAAGTTCTTAGGATTTTGACAGATCTCTAAATCTAAAAAAAAAAATTACTGAGAAAGTCCTGATATGCATTAGTCAAAGTACTTTTGTTTCTTTTCATCAATAATTCTCTATTCCAACAACTCATACAGATGAGATTTCATCCCCTTCTAAAACATATGAGGAAAGATAGACATTTATAAAAGATAAGAAAAATGACATTTTTCAAAATAAAGGACAAAACTTTATCTTTCCTTAGAACAATGCAAATTAATTATCTTAATAACTTTTGGGGGGAAATACTGTAGATTCTGAAGTATAGGATATATTTGTATATAATAATTGTTTTGAAGTAGTTAATTATTTCATCAGCTTAATCAATGTCATTAGCCATATGCTTTTATTTTAATTCCTTTTCATGAAAGATTTACAATAAAGCAATCAAACAATAAAATAAAATTGCATGGCAAGGAAAATAACATTTTCAGCAGTATTCATCTGTCTCTGCATGGAAATATTCACCATACCCAAGGTAAAATTGTTTTGTTGTTTTATTTCACTTAAGTAGAATATGTACAATATTAATCTATCCACCTTTCTTTACCTGGTTTTGCTTAATGGCTGCTATTACACTTTAACTTCATCTTAAAATTTTCAGCTACTCTTTATATTTTGGCATGATCATGAAGAACAGTAAGAAAACCAATTTGGCTTTTTATATTCCCAGGAAAGGGAATAATAATTGATAGCAATGGAAAGATAAATTGAAGGAAAGTTGTAAAGGTATTTGTTTACCAAGCAGAATAGTTTATATTTGATCCTCAAGGTGACATGGAACCAATGTAGTTTATGGAGGTATGGGGGATTTACATGTTAGAATCTGACCTGTAGGAAAACTAATTTGCCAGGTGTAACCAGGCTGTTTTGGAATAGGAATATGTCTCCCCACTACAGGAAGAGGTCATTGCAATAATCCAGGTGAGATTTAATGAAATTCTAAAGCAGTAATACAGTGCATAGGAAGATGAGAGGGATTGCAGAAATAATGCAGAAAAAAACAACAGAGAAAAAACAAATTATAGAGAAAATATAGGGGAAAAAAGAATCTGATTGGATTTATGATGTGAATGAAAGTAAGGGCTTGAGTATGAAACCCAAGTTGCAAATATACATGTCTGGAAAGATTTTGTCCTTGATGTTAATAGGAAACTTCGAGCAAGGCATGAGTTTGAGGATGAGACATTATAATGACCTTTTTACCACATCTTAAAAGTCATCCTTTTCTTTCTATGAATTGAATCTCTTCTCCCCCCCCCAAAAAAAAAGAGAGGGGGCATAGTTATTATTGGTGTTTCATAGATCCAAACCTCCCCTCAGAGGATAATTTGGGCAAAATGTGAAAATGCTCAGGAGGGTGTGTGTGTGTGTGTGTGTGTGTGTATCTGAGTGAGAGAAAAGAGAGAGAGAGAGAGAGAGAGAGAGAGAGAGAGAGAATATTCCCAGTGGTATCTGCATATTTACTATATTAATGACAATGTCTCAATTCACTTATAACTGGCCATAAATTTGTACAATTATTGAGAAATATGAAGGATGTTGCCAGGGAAAAGGGAAAGTAAGGGGAGTTTTGGGATAAATGGGTGAAGATTAGGTGTTAGTTATTTTGCACAATATATGATTATGGACCATCATAGGAAAAGTATCATGCAAACAATCGTCCCTTTGTGAGTGCTTGATTCCATTGTGATTTAGGTTCCTAATGTGTGGTTTTCATTTTGGAGATCCTCGTTTTAGGGTGTTATTATGAAGAATCAGTCCCTCTCCAGAAACAGGTTTGTTTTATGAAAGAAAATGTATACTTGGCTCTAGAAGACAAAATTAGGGATAGCGAGAGTGACATATTAGAAATGGTTGTCCTACAGTAAGAAGATCTGAGTAAAATCCTGCTCCTAATTCTATCTATAAATAGGACAAGACAGGTAACCTCCCTTCTTATTTTCTTATCTGCATAATGATGGATTTGGGCTAGTTGGTATCTAAGATTCCTCTATGGTCTTTATCAGTAATCCTATTATTACAAATTCTGGAGATGCAAATTATATTTCAGTATTGGCCTGGAGTAAAATAATACAATAATGACTTCCTAAAAGAATTCTGAAGAAGTAGAACAGGTTTCCCAGAAAATTAGTAACTTTTCCTTTCCTAGAGCTTTCTAAAGCAAGAGGGAAAGTGCACTTTGGAGGAAAATTATAGAGGGATTTCTGAGACAGGTACAAAATGAAAGAGATTCCCTCTAAAATTCCTTCCAAATATGTATGTATGCTTGCATCCATGTTTCTGCATGTGTGTACACACAGCTATACAATACTGTGTTAATATACACATAAATTATATAAATACATGCATACATGTATGTGACAGTTCTGACAATGGGAACACACACATATAGAGAGATGCATAAATTATATTGTATATATATATATATGCAAGTATTTATGTACATATATGTATGTTTCTGTATTAATGCAGGCATATTTACACATATAGCAGTTCAAATAATATAATGAGGATTTTTTGTTGTTGTTGTTATAGACAAAAGGTCATTGCTTTAGAAAGAATTTTACCAGTATATTATTGCCTTAAGTGGAAGACCTGTAAAGTCTCAGGTCTCAAAATTGAGAGAATAAAAATACCATCTCAGTTTCCTTAGGAACATGGCTATGCTGCTTCTCTTCAATATCCTGTGTCTGTTAGATAATTCACATTTTAAACTTTTCCACTTAAATCTGCATTTCTTATATAGTAAAAATTGGTCTCATAAGGGCTAACAACATGTAGGAGAGAAAAGTTCAGGGCCAAGTACATCTGTACCTTCTCGAATATTATGTCATTATTTTATTATTGGTATGTGGTTGTCTCTTATCATTCTGTAATCTACTTAACAATCCTGGTTGCAGTAGCAGAAGGACACATAAAACAGTTAATAAGCTGTCAGCAGGTACTTGTGATTGCTATGTGACTGTAGAGATCTAAAGTATGAATAATGAAAACGTTCGGTCTCTATGGACCATGAGTAGGATAAAATGGAAAGTCTTCCTCTGCTGCTCAAGTGCTATGCCTGAGGGGGAAAAAATACCACCATTTGACCCTCATGGAAGATTAGGCTACCCCAAAATGCCCTAATCACCAGCATCTATATTCTCAAGCTTAGTAATTCTCACACATTTGTTCCAAATACACATTTCCTCTCTTTGCTTTCTGCTGAAGGTTTCTCAAGAATATTGTTTTGGATAATGAGGAAAAATTGAGTCTCTGTGGACCTAAATCAACATTATAAAATTCTCTCTCTAGGGAGTTTGAAATGAATTCAAAACTTAGCCAGTCCAGCGGCTTCTCTGGTAGTCAGTAGACTGTCAACTGATAAGGAACAACCAGTGATGTGCATCTCTACGGTTTGAAGCCTGTTGCAGCTGTGGTGGGTATGTTAGGATTTTTGTATTTTGCATTGTTGTTTACCTTCTCAACTGTGCCAAGTTCAAAAGGAGTTTTGGACTTGAACTGGTCATATACCGAGTCCAGTTTTATTTTTCTACCTCAGCAATGTGCACTTGCCTTAGAAATTTTGCAAATGATTTACTGCCTCCACGTAGAAAGGGATATTTCCTCCCAAATTCACAAATGGAGTGATTTCTTTTTCTTCCACCTGAGGCATAGACAGGATGATCATTGTTGTACTCTGTCTCACCTACTCCTCTTCATAATCATTACTCCTAACCTCACCCTCCACTCAATAAACATTGCTATTTTGCTATTGTTATTTATGCCATAGACTAGTCATCCTTTTCATATCAAGATTTTCCCAATCCTGTCTTAAAGAATGAATCTTTTTTGAAGCTATTTTTTAATCAAAGCTTTTTATTTACAAAACATATGCATAGGTAATTTTTCAACATTGACTCTTGAAAAATCTTCTGTTCCAAATTTTTCCATCCTTCCCCCCATCTTCTCTTCTAGATGGCAGGTAGTCCAATACATGTTAAATTTGTTACAATATATGTTAAATCCAAAATATGCATAGATACTTAGTTATCTTGCTGCACAAGAAAAATTGCTCAAGAAGGAAAAAAAACTGAGAAAGAAAAGGAAAGGCAAGCAAACAAGAGAGAGTGAAAATGCGAGGTTGTAGTTCACAGTCCTCTCTCTGGGTGTAGATGGCTCTTTTTTTTCAACACTGAAAATTTGGAACTGGTTTGAATCATCTCAAGAAATAAATCTTTGATCTAAGTTAATGATATAGATTCACCTAGTCCACTCAACTTACTACGGAATCATGTTCTAAACTAAACAATTTACATGTTATTCCTCTTTTTAAAAATCTTCAATGGCTTCTCATTTCCTGCAATATGATATGTTACTGATGCCAGCATTCAACTCCTCTACCATGTTGGTACTAATTACAACCCAAAACATGCTTCATATGTGTCTCCAGAAAAATCTAACTACTCTCTTTTTCTTTTCCTTTGTTCACATCATACCCCATAGTATGAATGCATACCCATTCCCATTTCCAACTCCCTTCAATATAATATAATGTCCTTTACATATTATTTCCCTTTTCTTTTCATACCTCCAACTACAGATTTCTGTTTACACTTTTTTTACTTTTACTTTTATGTCATATATTAAGCCTATTGCATACAAAAACTTTTTATTTCTTCTTTATATGGACAATAGCAGCTTCAGTTTTTTAACAAAATAGTTCAAAATGTTGCATGTAATAATTTGAATTTAATAATAAGTAGTTCTAAGAAAAATTCAATTTGAAAAGCATATGTTGATTAATTATGTGTGGGACAATTAGGACATAAAGAAAAATAAGAAAAAAACTGCACTGAAGTAATTAGAATTTTGAAAGGGGAAAGGAAGAATATGTTCAAAAATAATACAAAATACAGGATAGATATTTCTAAGAACTCATGTGATATGTAGTCAGTGCTACTTTGGGGATCTAGGAAAAAGTCATCATTAAACTGCATATAGAAAAGATCAAGAAATAGTCAACTGAACATTATCTCCATAATCCAAATGGCAGTTAGTGAGCTATAATCATTATCAGGTGGTAAAGATATTGTCTATAGCTAAGTGAAAGAAAAAAATTGATTTCATTTGGGAAAGTAATAACAAAGTCTAACCAAATTCATTATTTAGTGGTACCAAAATCTATTTGAGTTAAATGATTGTCATTGACTCAATCTACTTTAGGAAGACAAATTCTTTAGATGGTGAGGTCTGAGAACAATGAATTTTTGTTTGTTGTTTTATGTTTTGTTTTGTTCTTGTCTTTCTTTGACTCCCCAGTCCTTATAATGTTACCAGTCACAAACATAGTCAAAATTATTAGATGCTCAATGACTCCTTGATTTCATTACTCAAATAAAAGGGAACTTTCAGGATTCCTCTAGTTCTTGTTATCCTCTTGTAATCAAATTTTCATGTTTACTTACACTATAAATGTCATAATGTGATAGTAGATAAGTGCTTTGCAGAAAGGTTTTATTCTTGTGTTTGTTTCTCCCATTTCTAGAACATAGCCTTGCCCACAACAGATGGTAAATATTTCGTTGTGGTGGTTTCTATTCTTGTTGAAAAATGCTAACTTTTTTTCTAAAATGGATTTGCAAACTTCTAGAGTATAGACCTTCTTATGAATGCATAGACTGAGCTGCATTGAAACATTAAATCCTTTGATTTCAGGGGAAAAATAAGTAAAATGATCAAATTGTTATTTAGAAAAGTTTTTAATTATGATAATACATGCCACCTAATAAAATAAAATCCATAGATAAAAGGACAATATAGAAGCAAATTTTGGTAAGCAGGACTGACATCTCAAAGCCTTTTAAACATAGTAACATTTTCCAAGAATAGCAGAATTTTGTTGTGTACCATAGCAAGGGAGTTACAGTACCAGGGAATCTCTGAAAAGACACTAAATGATAGTGTTGCATGGAAGAGCAGTGAACCTTAAATAATTTTCACCTGCTACCTAATTTTGTGGGTATTAACATTGAGAATATCATTCTTGACTAAAGATATAAATGAGTTATAATAAATTCCAAAGTCAGAGTGAACATTCCTTCAGGCTCACATATAAATTGTTTAATATTATATCCATAATATTTCCCAGTGCTTTTTTTAGTTCATGCCATATAGAAAAAGACAGAAGTAATTAGAAGACTCTAAATCTAATGTCTCCAGTGTTCCTAGTGATTCTTGGTCCAGACACATCAAATGATAGGAAAACATCTGTCTCATGGCTGTCTCTTTTAATGTTAATTACATTAAAACTTTGGGACAAATTGAAATTGTCACTTATCTGATGGTGGGACCAAGTGAATTTCAATCAGAATAATCTTCTAATTATAAATGACCAGAGCTACAAGATTTGTTGTTTTACTAAGTATTTGCTTTTATTTTCAAAATTATACACCTACTTTGAGGAAATCAAGAAGATGCACATGTGAATCTGTTTCAGTACATGACCAGATGTTTTCCTCTTGTCCTAAGTCATTAAATTTCAAAATGCATATTTGCAGGATTAAGCAGCTGCTTCCTTGACTTCCAATCTTTCGGTGTAACCTCAAAATATAGAAAATTACTAGTGATATGGAGTAAAAAAAAACATTCCTTTAACATGCTAGAGTGGTGTAATTTGTATCTATAATGATTTATAATTCAACATGAATAGGCACTTTTTGAGAACTCTACAATATCTCAATAGGAAAGACATAAAATACTCTTTAAAATAAAACTACATATCTATGGTTCACTAATACCTGTATCACTGAGATAATGACAAATTTCCAAAACAATTTATACTGAGTTTGGTATTTCTTGATCTCTAGTATGGAAGATATATATTAATGAGCAAATCCTATTTGCAAGAGTAGGCTTCAGATGCTGAGAAGAGTCAGGGGGCATCATTGTACAAGAAATAATTGAAGAGGGAAAAAGCTATTCAAAACTAAGTAAAAAGAACAATTGAACTAATGAAAAAGCAAGGGTAGAATGAGCAAAGGATCCTTTTGGTAATCAAACACGCTAATAAGATTATTCTAGAAGGGGAAAGAACCATTATTCTGCTGGTTGGTAGGAAAAAATTCAATCTTGTTTTCTAGGTTGCAGAAGATGTTTAGGATCAGATAAAGATCTTTCTGGTGTTTTATATAGAAATTTTGGTGTTATTAGTAATTAGTTCAATTCCACTGAGAGCCCTCAGATCTGTAATAGGCATCATTTGTTAAGTTTTATGTCAAATTAAAGAGCAGCAAAATGTTGAACTAGGTAATGAAAGAGTCAAGGTTTATGTAGAGAAAGTATTGACTATCCCAAAGGCAATCTTAATGGGTTTGTTCAATTAACTAAAAAACAATGGACAGAATATTAAATCATTCTAGGAGATGGTAATGAGACAAAACAAAGTAAAACATAAAAATACATTTACTGTGTGTTGTGGTAGTTCGTGTCTCTAAATATTCCCCCCAATCCCAATTAGAGACCAGGGCTGGGAGAATTATTGACTTCAAAAGGTCTTCTTTCCTTTTTCTTTCTGCTCCACTAAATAACATTATTCTTATAGGGATATCTTGTGTCTATTGGTTATATAATATCACAAATTCTTTCTTTTAGAGATTTAAATATTTTTATTTTCCCCAGTTACTTGCAACTTTTCTTTACATTTTTTTTTAAATTCTGACTCTCCCTCCTTAGCCCACATTCCATTGAGAAGATCCACATGAAGTTGTGTAAAACATTTCCATAGAAGTCATGTTGCATAAAAAACATAGCTCTCCCACCTCCTCCCCCCCAAAAAAAATCAACTAAAAACAAACCAAAAAAACAAACACTTCAATAAAAAAGGAACTTTTAAAATAGTATGCTACAGTCTGTATTCAGGCACAATCAGCACTTTCTCTGGGTGTTTTTAATAATAGCATTTTATTTTCAAAATATTTGCAAAGATGGTTTTCAACATTTATCCTTGCAAAACATTGTGTGCCAAAATTTTCTCCCTTCCTTCCTATAAACCTTCCCCTAGGTAGCACATATCACAATATAGATGCTAAACATGTCCAATTATTCCATACATATTTCCACAATATTATTCTGTAAGGGAAAAATCAGATCAAAAAAGGAGAAAAAAATGAGAAAAAAACACAAAGCAAACAAACAACAAAAAGGTGATTATTCTATGTTGTGATCCACATCCAATCCCACTAATCCTCTTTCTGGATGCAGATGATTCTCTCCATCACAAAGCTATTGAAATTGGCCTGAATCATCTCACTATTTAAAAGAGTCAAGTCCCTCAGAGTTGATCATTATATGTCTTGTTTTTGCTGTGTACAAAGTTCTCTTGATTCTACTCACTTTATTTAGCATCATTTCATGGAACTCTCTCCAGACCTTTCTAAAATTACCCTGCTGATAATTTCCTATAGAACAATAATATTCCATGAAATTCACATTCCATAAGTTATTCAGCCATTACCCAACTGTGAGAAAATCAAGAAGATACATAGATGAATTTGTTTTAGTACATTACCAAATGTTTTCCTCTTGTCCTGTCATTAAATTTCATAATACCTCTTTTCAGGACAAAGGAGCTGTTTCATTGACTTCCAATCTTTCTGTGTAAACTCAAAGTATAGAAAATTAGTAGTAATATTAAGTTACTATTAATGGATTGCACATGGATAGCATTTTTCATTGTAAGCCCTTCAGAATAGTTTTGGATCATTATATAGCTGAGAACAGTAAAGTCATTCACAGCTTATATCAGACAACTTTGCCATTACTATATACATAAAGCATTTCACTTTCCTTGAGCACATTTCAGACTTCCCCAAATCCTTTTTTTCTGATAACATCCTGCTTGTCATTTCTTATAGAACAATTTCATAATCCTATACCACAGTTTATTCAGCCATTCCACAATTTATGACTGTTTCCTCAATTTCCAATGCTTTTCCCTGAGAAAAGAGCTAATATAAAGATTTAATACATACAGGTTTTTTTTCTAAATCTCTTTCAGGCTACATACCTGGTACTGGTATTGTTAGGTCATAGCATATGCGTGATTTTATAACTCTTTTCACATAAATCATTTGATCCTTTATTAATTGGGGAATGGCTTCTTTTTTTAAATAAATTTGATTCAGTTCCCTAAATATTTGAAAAATGAGGCCTTCATTGGAGAAAATTGCTTCAAAAGTCTCTTCATAATAACTATTGCTAGCCGTATTTTTCTCTTGTTTTTTTTTCTATTATCTCTTTCTTTTTACCCTGCCTTTCCTTAAATGTTTTGTTTTTGACCATACCCTCTCCCAATATTCCCTGTGTTGTATTACCCCTTTTCTTATCCTCCTCCCCCCTTTTTTGGTCCACTTTCCCCCTTTCTCTCATGCAGAGTAAGATAGATTTCTATACCCATATTGAATGCTTCTGTTATTTCCTCTTTGAGTCAATTCTATTGAGAATAAGGTTCACTCACTACTCCTTCCCTCCTCCTCTTCCCCTCCATTACAAAAGGTTTTTCTTGCTTCTTTTGTAGCAAATAATTTATACTATTCCACCTCTTCTTTTCCAGTTCGCCCAGTAAATTAATTCCTCACTCCTTGGTTTTAAGGTTTTAGAAATTATCTCTTCAAAAATATCACAATTTTCGGGGCAGCTAGGTGGCGCAGTGGTTAGAGCACCAGCCCTGAAGTCAGGAGGACCTGAGTTCAAATCTGGTTTCAGACACTTCCTAGCTGTGTGACCCTGGGCAAGTCACTTAACCCCAATTGCCTCAGCAAAAAGCAAAAAAAAATATAAAAATATCACAATTTCCAAAGAATTGTATTTGAATTTTTATTTTGAGTTTCCAAAGAATTATAGTTGAAGTCATGGTGCTGGTTTGTAGCCTTTATTCTCGTCCTACCCAGTTCTTTCTTTCTTTCATTACTTTTAGAGGATTGAAAAGGAGATGGGTATTAGAAAGAAAAGGGAACCATTCATAATTAAATAGGAGGAAATATTGAATTCATAAAGAAAGATTGTCTCCTGTCTGTCCCATACTTCCTGCTTTCTTTTCCTTTTTCTCTATTCCTTTCTTTGAGTTCCTGTAATTGGTTTCCAAATCCCAAAAACTGTATGTCAACTACATCCCAAACCTCTATTGCCTTCTTTCTATTTTCAAACCAAGGTACTGGATTTCAGACGCACAATATACTTCTTCTGAATTACAGAAATGACTTTCTAGAAGTTCTCACTGCCCTTCACCTTTACCTACTTCAAATAACACTTCCCTCCCAGAGTTATGAGGATCACACAAAATTATAATTGTAAAGCACTTAGTTCTATGCCTGGCCCTATGCTTGCAAATAGTAAGCATTATATAATTGTTATTTATTATTATTATTTTGTTGTTGTTTTAGTAACAATAATAATTGTTTTACTAATCGAAAAAGAAGGAGAAGGAACAGGAGGAGGAGGAGGATCTATTTATGGTAGTACCACAATAATATTCCTTGTGTGTAATTCAATTTACTCTCAACAAAAATGTTCAATAATACCTATTTTCAAAAAAAAATTGAAATGATATTGCTACATCCAGGATAATGTTGCACATTATGTCTGATGATCTATGAATAAGTTAGCTATTCTTTGCAATACAGTGATCTACTATAGTTCTGAAGGACTTTATGAAGAAAGATGACATAACTCTAGAGAAATGTATAGTGGAGTCTGAATGAAGATTAAAGATGTTTTTCCTTTACTTTCTTTTTCTTTTCTTCATGTTGCATATTTTTTTTTAAATCTGTGCTGTCTTTTACAACATGACTTATATGGAAATATGATTGGTATGATTATACATGTATAACCTATGTCAAAATGCCAGCCTTCTCAATATAAGGAAAGAATTTGCAATTCATTTTTTTATTTGCAAAACATATGTATAGGTAGTTTTTCAACACTGACCTTTAAAAAGCTTTCCATTGGGTCAGCTAGGTGGCATAGTGGTTAGAGCACCAGCCCTGAAGTCAGGAGGACCTGAGTTCAAATCTGTCTCAGACACTTAACATTCCCTAGCTGTGTGACCCTGGGCAAGTCACTTAACCCCAATTGCCTCAGCAAAAAGCAAAAAAAAAAAAAATAAAAATAAAAATAAAAGCTTTCCATTACAAATTTTTCTCCCCTAGTCACCTACCCTCCCCTAGATGATAGGAAGTCTACAACATGTTAATTATGTTAAAATACTTGACAGATCGAATATATGTATACATATTTCCACACTTATCGTTTTTGTGCAAGAAAAATCGTATCTACAAGAAAGAAAAATCAGAGAAAGGAAACACAATG